>JAODTR010070013.1:0-15853 GCA_025399935.1 Amblyopsis rosae | reverse complement strand
CTTTCACCAACCATCATGCAAATTGACATCAGGAGAAAGCGGAAAAGCTGGCTGTAGAACATTAGAATACACCAGAACTGCCGGGTGGATTCGTCTTTATTCCCCTAGTCTCAGCCTCATACGTTCTTCAGCACTACGCAGTGTTGCCAATTTAACGACTTTGTCGCTAGGTTGTCGCTCCTCTCGCATGGACAGCCCACTCCGACGTTGATCCTCATGTTCATTGTCCAAAATGAAACATATCAAGCAAAAGAAAAACCCACGGGAGGAAAACTACTTGTCTCTGCTGGCATATCGTATCTCCTGCTCGTCCTCCTGTGTCGGACTCTTTTCCCGGAAAACAGGTGCTTCTAATTATCAACACCCCTGGATTAAATGAAGGCGGGAACACTTCCAAACTACATGCGGCTACGAAGCATGCAGCGTATTGGTGCAAACCCACCAATCCACACATCAGCACAAGAAACCCATCCAACAAATAAAACAACAAACTTTAAATTAGGAAAATCCCTACCTCTTATCCTAACACTTTCAGTGTTTTCTTTTTTTATTGATTCAATTTTTTATTGGTTATTTATAACTATGTACGTTATTTACCTTCCCGTTTTCACTGTTAGGCTACTAATATGTATTAGAATATTATTAGGCTATTGTTATTATTATTACTTGCCTATTATTAAAATAATTTGAACTAAAACTACTGTATGTCTGAAGGAAAATCTCAGAGCAGTTTGCTTCTTTTTTTATTAGGAAGTTATATAATGGCGTGTGTTGTTGACCAGTGACTATGTAGGCATGTTGACCAGTGTAAAGCTTGGTCTGTCATAACCATGTGTAACAATGTGAAGAACAGTTACGCTAAATTAATTGCGTGAAATAACCAAAACATAGTTGTACAGGCTTAAAAGTTGAGAAATGTTTTCTCACACTTTCGTCCCCCCCACCAAAAAAATATCCTGCACTAAATACTGTCTATAAGGCTGCTAGGCTATACTGTGATCGAACAGCAAACCTTTTCCCTTAAGACAGCTTTATGCTAATTAGTGTAATGGCCCTTCAAGCACATATGATTATCATTTAAGAAACATTGTAACAACTTTACATCATGATATGCTTAGGTAATTAGATATTCTCAGCATTTCCGATAAAAGAAAAATTTTTTATTTATATATTGAGAGAGAGAGAGACAGATCAGCCATCAGCCACTGTATTCATGGAGATGGAGATCACGATGTTGAAAGCCCCCAATTCTTCTGATGCCTGACAAGTTAAAAAAAAAACGATAATATTCTTGTTGATTTCAGAACTGTTTCTTTCAGTGTTTACATTTTTTTATTTATTAGATTTTTTATTGGTTATTTATAACTGTAGGTTATTTACCTTCCTGTTTTCACTGTTAGGCTACTAATATGTATTAGAATATTATTAGGCTATTGTTATTATTATTATTTGCCTATTAAGATGATTAAAACTATAATTACTGTATTTAAATTGATATGTGAAGGAAAAAATCTCATTAGGCATACAATAAATAAAATATATTTTACGAAGATTCCAAAAATTTATAAATTAGAAAAAAAGTTTTAACAAAAAGTACCAAATACAATTACTAAAAAGGAATTCTAACAATAAACATAGCAACACTAGCATTCCTAATATTCCGTCAAAGGAAATTAAAGTCTTCTTGTTCTCAACACTTCATTAACTCTACAATCATGTACATCAATTTGTTGTAATTTACTTTTGAATGAAAGGAGCTTTAGCATTTTATTTGTATTACTCAATGTGAATACTAACCCATGAAACAAGACCCCAAAGGCAAGCGGCCCACGTGTATCCAAGCTATGTGTTGCAGTTTCCAACCGTTTAAACTGTTCCAAATGTTCTGTTTACGTCCCAAATGTCATCTTTTTGTAACGTTTTAGAGTGACCATAAAAACGTCTCTATAAAGTTGTATAGGGAACGTTATTGTATGACCAAATTATATACTGTATAAGAATGTTCCGTTTGGTTTGTAACGTTGCAGTTCGACAATAAAATAACCTGAATGGAACATGTCCATAAAGACATGTGGAACGTTAACCATTTTAGACCCATATGCAAATGCTCCGTTTACGTTCCAAATGTCCTCCATTTGTAGCATTGCAGGGCGACCATAATATAACCAAATGGAAACGTTCCCCAAATGTAATAAAAGGAACTTTGCACCAGCACTTTCATAACAAAAAGAGGACATTTTAGGAACGTCGCCAATGTTATGTAAAGTTTTGGGACATTCGTAACCTTTATAGAACTTATAGGGAATCATATACCAGGTCCTCAACACGTTCCCTTCTACGTGGGTAAATGTGTCGGTGGACTGGACACACTGAAAAAATATATAGTATAGGTATACCTACAGTACAGGAATAGGCTACATTACATGACACTGAAATGGAGCCAGCCACCAGCATTCCTTATGTTGCACTTGATTAATCCAGTTCTCAACCATAAAATGTCGTTTATAAAATAATGATTAGAATATTTTTTCGTTGATATAACATACAAAACAAGAATAAACTAGGTTTGCAAGCAACACTGGGTGGGCCCTCACGCCGTGACGCACTTTGGGGCGTGGCGCGGACTCGGATATGAATCATTATGCGTGTTGTGTGAGACGATTATGTAGAAAATGTGGGCAACCTGCTAGGAGCAGGGAATGAAAGCTTAAAACTTGTAATATTCTGTTGCCAGTAGGTGGCGCTCTGACTATAAGGTAATTGTGATATGTACATGTGTTCAGGGCAGGACTCTTATGAATCTATTAAAGTTTGGTACAGATTTGAGCATGTACGGAGAAGTTATATTAATTTGATTTGTCTTGGCGAAGGATGTGCCTTTGCCACCACGCCCCAGACAAGCCGTTTAACAAAAATTCAGAATATTTACAAAATGTCATCGTTAGGGTCTTTTGGCTTTTCTAAGACAGTTTTGAAGTGGATTTATAAACAAGCTGTTGCCAGTAGGTGGCGCTATAACTTTTTTGTTTTGTACAACTTTTAAATCCCCATAGTGTGTAAAATGCACAGAGCAAATTTGGAGGTGATCGCATTAATTCCCTAGGAGGAGTTCATTAAAGTACGATGCGTGCAAATCGCCAAAAATGACAGTTAAATGGCAGACTTCCTGTTGGATGTAGGGAATTGCTCCAAGAGATTTATTTGTGCGTCTGCACATGTTACATGTTCCACAAAAATTTCGTACGTCTAGGAGAAAGTTTTTGGGGGGGCTGATCTGTAGGGGTCGCTAGCGAGCCATTTTGCCACGGCCATTTGCGAGACACCTAAAATCGTCGATTTTAAAGTTTCGTGAGTTTTCATGCATGTTTAGGCCCCCTAATAAAAAATTTTCTGGAGAAGAATTATCGGGAGGGACCCAATAGGGTCACACAGTGTGTGCTCAGGCCCTAAAAATAAATGTATCCTTGCAGGCTATAGGGCTACAACCACTGTAAACATAGCCTATAACACATTCTACTGCCAGAGCACACAGCTGGCTGCATTTAAAGGAAAAAGCCGGACTATTATACACCACAAACCTTTGTTAATTGTTGCTCAAAATTAACCCAATTATTCGTACAAAAGACGATCGATAAATGTACAGTACAGTGCAGACTACAGCCTACTAATCTGTTTCTTTGCGCCACCTGGTGGATGAGTTCAGCATTGTCGGACATTAATGATTGTGCCTCAAACCGCGTTGCATCACAAAGAGTACCTGCAGGGTTTTCTAACGCAACGAACATATTGGGCATTTTAAAATGGCATATCTGTAGTGTCCCAGAACTTTTTTCAAAAGCTAGAGTTACAGTACATGTGTGTTTAAATGTCTCAGTGGTGGAAGATGATCTGAAAAAGGAAGCCCGTTCCACAGTCTCGGGGCCACAACAGAAAAGGCACGATCACCCTTAGCTCTCAAACGCGACTGTGGAACAAATAAAATAAACTGGTTTGACGATCTAACAGGCCTGGAAGTGTGATAAAACATAAGGATATTTGAAATATACAATGGCAATCCATGTAATGCCTTTAAAAACAAGTAGCAGAACCTTAAAATCAATTAGATATTTGACTGGCAGCCAGTGAAGGGAAGCCAATATCGGAGAAATGTAGTCCCTCTTCCTAGTCCCAGTCAACAGCCGAGCAGCCGCATTCTACACAAGCTGAAGACCTGACAGTGATGACTGACAGATTCCAGAGTACAAGGAATTGCAGTAATCAATTCAAGAATAAATCAGTGCATGTATAACGATTTCCAAGTCCTTATGAGAGAGGAAGGATTTAACCTTATCAATATTTCTCAGATGAAAGAAACTACATTTGACAACATAACACATTGTTTTGTTAAATTTGAGTGCAGAATCAAAGATAAAGCCTACATTTCTTGCATGGGGGTGCACATTTGTAGACAAGTGGCCCAAATTATCAGCAAAATCCTCAATGGATTTGGGGTTGCCAAATATGACTTCCGCCTGTCATAACTTTTTTTGTTGGCCGATTAATTGTTACAGAAATAATCGCGATAAACGATATTGTCATTTTAAGGGAAGACCAGAAAAGACAAGGGTGGAATGACTGACTATAGGCTTAATCCAAGGAGTCGACGAGGGAAGCAGGGAGGAGTTTAACTGAAACACAGGATACATTTTTTATTCAAAACAAGCATCCAACACACTGTCGTGGTAAAGGTTGGTTGTATATGTACGTATTGATGTGCCCTACACCAGCAACGATGATTTTGTCCAGACGGAGCAGTAACTCAATCCATTATTTTAGGATGAAAATGACGCAGTTCGTATGTTTGGGAGATCGTAGGCTATGTGGGTAAGTAGTGTGCCTTCTAAAGCGAACTCAAAATAGTTTTCAATAAGAAACGGCAAAATGTCAACTTACTATAATCATTTCAGGTTTGCATCAACATATTCCATATTTTCTGAAGACCAGTAAATATTTTAACCAGCAGCAAAACGATAGAGGTGATTTCAGAATTGGCGAACATGTTTGCTTTGACCTTTAATTTTTTACTTTTTGTGTAAACATTCCAAACATTAGATTGAAACTGTCATCCTTCGTCCAGCGTTAATGTGTGTTCGCTGAGGACTACCTCCTCAAACAGTTTGCTGCGAACTCCAGCAAACTTAAAAATGTTTAAAAATTCTAAACGCACCTCTGTTCCGCAATTGTTGTGTGACATGAATTATTCGTTGTGATTGTTTACACCAGTTTCATTGCTTGGCAAAGTAGGTAGACTACAAATCTTGAAGCGATTTTGCATTTATTCTTCTGAATGTAGTTGGCTGGAATTATGCAGTCGTCGGGGAAATTGCCTGTATTTAAACAATACAATAGCCTACACATTTGCCTTGAGGAACTGTATCATCTGTTGCTGCCTGCTCTGTGCACTTGTGTGTGAGAGAGAGACGAGCACAGGAGCAGCGCAGCACTAAGAAACCGTTGAAAAGCAGCACCTTGGATACCAGCCACTTGCTGGAGGCGATCCAGGACGATATCATGATCAATAGAGTCAAAGGCAGCACTAAGGTCAAGTAGGACTTAGCACTTTTTTTGGGGGGGATCTGGTCACCCTACTCCCAATGTCCTGCTTGTGGATGATTTTAATATTCATGTTGACGGAACAGCAAGCTGTCCATTACTTAATTACAAGGATTTAATCCAGAATGTTAATTTCCCAACTCACAGCAAAGGCTGCATTATTGATCTAGTCCACTGGTGTTTGTCCCGACAATGTTACTGAGGGACACCTCCCCATATCTGACAACAAACCCATCTTATTTGAAATATCTGCCCCCCTCCCAAAGCAACGACCCAACCACACCATCAAATTTAGTGAAACTCATGATTATTTATATACAGGTTTTTGGGTAATTGCCTTTAATCTCTCTAAGATAGGAATGTACACATTTGTTAGTAACAACAACTTGTTCAAAAGTTCCACTGGTTCTATTGCGCCGTGTGTCAAATGTTGTACCAAGAATGTACTCAACCGGGTCAACTTTTCCTCACTTGTTTGAAAAATACTGTCGTCTTATTTTCATAGTTTAATGCCGCAAAAGGATTAGTAATTTCTTCAAAACACTGATAAATTTTAGATTCTGTCACCCTTGAAAGGCTCCTGCAGAGACAGACACGTCTTCACTGACTCTTTAGCTTGATTTCGGATATCGTCAACAAGTAACAAAACAGTTAATGGTTGTATCACCTACACCTGCCAGTTTAAGTTATGCAATTTTTGTAGCACAGCTGTCCTCAAGACTTTTCCTATCAAGTACTGACTCGCCAAGTATATAGTTTGTTCTCAAACAATCACTTGCCATCATATTGTTAGCTGCAGAGCGAACCTCACCATCAGAGCCAGATTCTCCATTTGCATTTTTTAAGTGCTTTCTAAATCCAGAAACACCTCCATATACATGTGAACAACCAACCTTACTGCACTTCAAACGAAGATTTTTTTCCTGAACAAAGACCATGGATCAACTTAAAATGCTTCATAAGGGCATTAGCATTTGCCTGCTGGCTTTTACAAATAAAACGCAACATTTTTAACACCAAAACAAAAAGCTTAATTGAGAATTCTTGCCCTCAACTCTGCAACAATGGGATTCACCTCTGTGGTTTCAACATAAATATCATATATGGCTGTCTGAAGAAATGTGTACACATTTGTCAGATCCTGGCTTTACGAGGTGCCAAAGACAAAGTGGGATGTAAAAAGTTAATCAAAACAGGCCAATGTGCCAGAGGTGTGGATAGCAATGAAGTAAGAGGTGATCGTAGTCTTCTGGGCCCCAACAGCAAGAAGATATGGTTGACAACTCTCCACGATGCCATCCAGATGCCCTTTGATGCTGGTATCAATCTAGAAAAAGATCAAAATTCATGAGTTAATCTACCCACACAGGATAATGAGAAATGTCCGTCTGTCCAAGATGGTCATGGTTTCTTAAGTTAGACCCATGATTTAAAACCCCTCATGTAAAATCTTTAAAGAAAATATAAATAACAATTCAAATGTTTAAATGAAATATGAAGAGCATTGTTGAAGTCTACAGTGAGGACAAAGAAATAGGTTATGAAAGTTTGAGCTAATATGTTGCAGCACAGATGTTTCACTTTGGTGAATTTCACAAGATGTTCCGTATCTTGTGTATCTGAGGTCTTGCCTGGTCTTTTTCTGCCCTTTGATGAAGGCGGCAAAAGGTGGAGGATCAGAATGGACGACATGTCACTGTCCCACCCTGGAAACACATATTGCAAATATGGCATAAAGTCTGGAAAGAATATTTTAGAATGTATATCATAGTATATTTAGAACTTGACACTTTTTGTAAGTGCATTACTTAGCTTTGTATTGCATGTAATTCAAATATTTGTCATTGTCATTTACCTTTTTCCGAAGTGGATTCTGAATTCTGAATCAGGTCCAATACCTCTGATGTTTGTGTTAGACCACGGCTTTGTGTTATTACTTTGTTTTTGTAGATGGTAGGCCACTTCTCTAGGAGCTTTGCAGTAGTTGTGTCACCAAACTGAAGAATAAAATACTGTTCAATCTACAAACAAGACACAGTTTGAATTCAAATCAACAATGTGGATGCACAAAGTATTTCATTAGCTGGAGTATATGTACGTTTCTTGTAATTGCTTAATTTAAATAATATTTAATATAATTATACTTGTAACATCAAGTATTAAAGCTTTATATATTTGTTTAAATGTTTACTTACCATGCCTGGTATGTCCTGGTATGGTAGGTAAGTTGAATAAGACTTGTCGCCAGTGTTTTCACTACATCTCATTAGCTCAACTGGTAGAGCTTTGCGCTTGGTTTTCAAAACCACAACAATCCAAATTTATTTTTTTTAAATATCTTTTTTGACTCAGTGGACATCGAGATATATATATATATATATATATATATACACACATACAATAGGATACTTACATTTTGCCTTTTATTAATAAATAACTTTAGGACTTATTATACATGTATTCTACAAAGTCCATATAGGCTAAGCTATATGTCTTCATTTTATATAAAATGTAAAGTTGAAATTAATAGTATGATGCAAAGAATATTATGTTTATTTCATGCCAGAGGGGTTTGTAAACTGCCATCGCCAGTGTTGTCCAGTTTCTGAAAAATAAAATGCATTTGTATTACCGTATAATCTGGCCACTGCAGACTCACTTCCCCGACCAACCCACATCTAGACTAGTTGTTATGCATCTCAAGTAGCCATACATTAAATAATCTGTAGGTTAGGGTTAGTTAGGACAATTTTCTGTAGCTAAAGTAAACGAGTTATGCAATTAACTTGAGACATGTAAAATGATGAATCTTGCACACTCACACTAATGGAAGGCGTAGGCAATATGTCTCCTGCTGGATATGGGTGGATATCGGTGGAACTTTTACCATTGTCGAGGTAAATAGATCCTTGTACTTTTGAAAGTTGAAAATCAAACCACGCAAACTATATGATGGCACGGTGACCATGTGAATTGGCCGTGAAAGTTGCAAGGTGCAGCATAAGTGAGAGCATACTCCCGCTAAAGTAGTGGTCGGGTAAGCCTCGAAACAAACGGAACAACTAACAGACAACACATGCATAGTAAAATGTCCGTTAGTCGATCTACTACACTAGCGTATCCATCCAGTCCAACACAGAAAATTAACGTCATTATCTCACTACAGTTTGAAATAGTAGGCTAATATTTTCGATGTTTCAAAAACACCGAAATAGGCTACTCACGGCATGGAGAAGTAGGCTAACGATAAGAGTAGTCCTTTTTCAAACAACTCAGGACATATCACCATTTGTTTGAACCTACCCATTTTTCAAGTGAGCAAAACTATTGTAACATGTGACTGACAGATGTTTCTTGTTGCCCAGGTGTTGCCTTTTAGGTTGATTGTTCAAATATTAAATAGCTCTGCATGAATAGTCTAAGTTTTAATCCTTGGTTTAAACCTATAAAGACTGCATTTCTTGTTAAAGAGGATAACCCAGCATGAAGACCAGAGAGCTGTCTATGGGAGAAAAGAAAGCCATTGTCAAGCTGAGAAGGAAAATCGACCAAAGCCATTGGACAAACATTGGCAAGCACAACAATTTGGAATGTCCTAAAAAAGAAAGAAACTACTGGTGTACTGAGCAACAGACGCCTAACAGGTCGGCCATGGAAAACAACAGTAGTTGATGACAGAAATATTGTGAGAGCTGTGAAGAAAACCCCAAAACATCAGTAAGTGACATCACCAACAATCTCCACAGTGCAGGGGTGAAGGTATCACAATCCAATGTTCGAAGAAGACTCCAAGAGCAGAAATATAGAGGCCACACCACAAAATGCAAACCACTCATCAGCAGTAAGAATCGGAAGGCCAGATTTATATTTGCAATGAAGTACAGAGATGAGCCGCAAAAGTTCTGGAACACAATCTTATGGACTGATGGACCAAGATTAATCTCTACCAAAGTGATGGAAAGGCCAAAGTGTGGAGAAAGAAAGGAACTGCTTATGATCCGAAGCATACAAGCTCATCTGTGAAGCATGGTGGAGGTAATGTCATGGCTTGGGCGTGCATGGCTGCTTCTGGAACAGGCTCATTAATATTTATTGATGATGTAACTGATGATGGTAGCAGCAGAATGAATTCAGAAGTTTACAGAAACGTTTTGTCTGTCAATTTATGGAGAAATGCATCGAAACTAATTGGGAGGAAGTTTATCATGCAGCAGGACAATGACCCAAAGCACACTGCCAACAAAACAAAGGACCTCATCAGGGAAAAAAAGTGGAAGGTTTTAGACTGGCCAAGTCAGTCACCTGACCTTAACCCAATAGAGCATGCATTTCACCTCCTTAAGAGGAGACTGAAGGGAAAAACACCCTGAAACAAACAAGAACTGAAAAAAGATGCGGTAAAAGCCTGGAATAGCATCACAAATTAAGAATGCAACAGTTTGGTTATGTAGATGGGTCGCAGGCTTGAGGCAGTTATTACAAACAAGGGTTATGCCACCAAATATTAAATGTTATTTACTTTAAGATTATTTGTTCCATAACACCTGAAAATGCTGTGGTCTAATACAAATGGTGATATGTCCTGAGTTGTTTAACACATCTAGATGTGAATACCAGGAAATAAAAGCACCCAAGACCCCCCACCCCACCCAAATATCTGACCCCCTCCAATGTAGAAGCAAAGCATTAGGTATTATAAATACATTAAAATATACCTTTATTTAAATACATTTTAAATGAGCTATTTATCTCCAGTCTGCTTTGACCTGTGACAATAAGCGTGGGCACGCTCGCACCACTCAAAAACAAAAATAAACGTTCTTCCACGCGGTTTAAAATAAATTCTAGCGGAAACACTGGGTCAATACTTGATTTCTGCATTTTGCCTTTTAGGGTATATTATGTTACAAAGATATCGTACATGATTGTCTTGCAGTATATTAATTATCACTGTATCGTGATACCATTATCATGGGCAAGTATGGTGATAGTATTGTATCGTGAGTTACTCTGAGATTTCCACCCCTTGTATAGACACTGTTCAGTAGGTGTGTGACGATACACTTTGGTCACAAGACTATACACGATATTGGGTTCACCAGAACGAGATGAGATTTTAACACTCTTTAGTGTTAAAATGTTTTGAGTGTTTAATGATTTGAAACATTTTATATTCTTAGAAAATGTATAAATTGTATTTTGGTAGGCTTGTTGGTGGTTCTCTTATCACCTTATTTTTTTATATTTTCGATATTTTCGATGATTCATAGCGCTCCGATTATTTGTTTTTCATGTACAGTAGATTGTTGAGGAATAAAATGCCTAGGATAATTTGAGAAATTAGAAATGTGCAGAAATTACTACCTAGATATAGCGCACAGTGTTTTTCCCAGCCCAGTCTCATGAGAACGACGTCAAATGGTGACGTTTACGCAAAAGGGTTATACGTCACAATAAGACAAATACAAATTTCGTCAATATACTGACGTATCACAATTTTGTTAAACGTTGGATGAATTTCTAGCTAAAACTAATTTTATTGTAAAATGTAACATCAAAATGGCGACGAATAATTGCAAAAGTAGGCCTATATATTTTTATTTTAATGGTGACTAAAATCTATGGTTGAAGACGTATAGAAATTTTTGAAAACGTCCCCAAACGGGCATTTTCCCAATGCAATTGCACTTTCCATTGGGTTGGTGGGTGTAGCGTTGTCATCGAGATCTGGAAAAATTTCCCGATACAGGAGCAGGCGCTATTGCGATCGGGATTGCCAAAATGGGGAAAGGGGTCCGAAATGGGCGGTCTCTAAAACGACTCACAACGGCCAAAGGGGGGCTCCACCAGCTACCACATGTGGTCCCGAGAGGTTTTGAGGGCTGTCGAAGGGGTCTGAAATGGAACATTTATTTTTAGGACCCCTTATATTTTATTATCCAATTGGGGAGCATTTCAGTCAAGACCCCCGCCCAATTCAGGCTCTTTGCATTGCGGGCACTTGGCGAAGGATTTTATACCTTTGATCTTCAGCCAGTCGGCTTGGGAAGGTGGTAGAGATCAAGAAGCCGGGCACGTCACCCTGTTTGACCAGCCCCGCTCTATGCAAAATAGGAACCAACTAAGCTGTCGTAGTCGAGTAAGAGATAGACCCTCCCTCTTTTACATTGGGACTCTTGCCCAATTCAGGTTCCTTGTATTGCGAGCCGAACATTTTTCCATGACTCATCATTGATTGTTAGCCATTTCGCCCCCAAAGGTGATAGAGAGAAGGGGGCAGGTGCCCTTGTTCACCCAAGCAAGCTCTACAAGAATAGGAACTAATCTAGACGTCAGTTTTGAGGAGTGGGAGAGACCCCTGAAATACAAGTTACCTAATCAGGGAAACTTGAATTAAAATTGTGCCCAATTGGAAAAAACTTCCATCTGTCCGAGATTTGAAAGGGTCCTGACGATAGGGTGAGGTCAAATAGAGTAGAGGGGTAGAAGGGAATAAGACCCCTGTCCGTCAGTTACAACTCCATAGTCACTAGCAGGTCTTATATCTGAAGTCACATGGTTCTGTGGAATTCGTAGGCGGAGCTGTGCCCAAAAGACTATTTGCCCAAATCAGGGGCTTTGACACACACACTGTGCCATTGGAAATTGGTAACCCAAGAATTTTTACATTTTTAAGCATTTTTTATGGATTTTTTTAAGACAGGGTCTGTTCATTCCCACGTCCCGATGAGACCACGGAATTTTCACGATCCTAGAGTATTCCCCCAAAAAAATGGCTCCCAGGGGCCCCTGAAAGGTAACAGGGGCCTAAAATTGGCCTGACACCCTGTTGTAGCTGCTTAGTTAATTTGGCGACGTTTGTAACTTTCAATCCCTGAGTAAAGCCTGTGCCCATTTATGGTGCTTTTACATTGACCAAAATTGCCCGATCCAGAACAGCGTTTCGGGGGTCTTCCTGCAGCTGCGGGGACACTGAAACATAACCGGGCATACAACTCGACGTCCTGTTTCAGGAAAGGGACATCTCAAACTTCTGACTTGCCCGCTGGCAAAAAGGTCGGCACGCCTCTCGTCAGGGCTTTTTCAGTGGCCGCCCTTAACGTGCGGTCCGTGTTTCGGGCCGATCGGGTGACGGGAAGTGACCCGTTGCCGTTTGCAAGAATGTGGGTGCCCAATTCAAAAAGCACTATGAGAACTAACAGAACTAAAAGAACCCGAATTGGGCAACCATAGATTTTTTCCTTTTTAGGCCTGTTAAATTAGTTGCTTTTTAGGTAGGGTCTCCAAATGACCACCAAATGTTTATCCCCACATCTCCATGTGACCACTGCATTTGCACATTCCCAGAGTTCCAGCAAGTGAACCTCAATTGGTTTGCCCAAATGTAATTGCGATCTAATGGTCAAGAATATTGCCCGATTCAGGTGCCCCAGCCAAATGACGTGAGCCTGAATTGGGCAAAATAATATCTGTTAATATCTCAGAATATGAATAAGATTGAATTCTGAAATTCAGGGTTTAGCACCTATCCTTCACTGCCAATCTATGGTGTAAGTCTGGAGAAGATTGCTCAAAGTTGTGTATTGACAAAACTTTCAACTTAAGTCCCAAACCGGCAAAAATACACGTTGTCCAATCTTCACCAAACGTGCACCAGTTGTTGGCCTGATATGGGCCTTAACAGAATATTGCCAAATTCAGGTGCACCAACCCATTTCAGGTCCCCTACATTAGGCCAGTGTACTTGAATTGGGCAAAGGTATGTCCTTCAATATCTTAGCTAAAGAAGCTAGTTGGAGGCTGATATTCAGGATTTTGCACCTTTTCATAACTGCCTATTGATGTGTGTAAGTTTCAAGACGATCGCACAAAGATTTCTATTTTACATAGTTGAATTTATTTATATAGCCCTTAATCACATTGCAGTCTCAGGGCTTTACAGCCTGTATTTCACATGGAAACAAACACCCCCTTTACCTGCTCCTCCCCCGGGCAAGGAAAGTTAAATCTTCACAAAACATGCACTAGTTGACAATGACTAGGACTAGGACCCTTGCTGAATTTACATGCTTCTGGGACATTCCTAGCCTGACATGGGCCCAAAAAGAACATTGCCAAATTACCCCCCTCTCCTTCTTCTGCGTTCTGTCTCATTTATAATGAGTCCGAATGTGGACGAATATTTTTTTTAATCAATCTAGAATTTCGTCACCATTAACACGAAAATATATTGGGTAGAAAAATGTCTGCATTGTGACGAATTTATAATGCGTCAGAATATAGTCAAATATTTATGTAGTCTACAAAATCAACCACAGAATTTCGTTGCCATTTAAACGAAAATATACATGTTAGGAAAAACTTCTGCATTCTGACGAATGTATAATGCGTCCGAATATTGACATATTTGTTGAATTGAACCATTGAAAAAAATTGTCAAAATAATAATAAAAAATTTAATTATTTACGTTAATATTGTGACGAATTTGTTTTTCGTCATTATTAGACGTTTACCTATTTTGCACAAACGTCCATATTTGATGACGATCAATGAGACCATGTTGGTTTTTCCGGCATTTGAGAGCATTTGCTAATTAGGAAGGCATCTCCAAGACGTCAACAATAGGTCAAAAATGCTTTTTAGGGTTCCGGTTTGGGAGATTTTGCACTTTTATCCTTTTTGCATGTTATCACGCTATATTCGATTACCCTACTGCAGCATGTTGTTTTGTTATTACGTGTATGAGTGTAGTTTATTTACGTTTTTGTGTGGATTTTCGTTATGTCAAAACGAGTTCCGAAAGTCTCTCCCGTAATGGCGGACGAGGCGGGAGTTTTGAAAGCGCCGTATCTCCGACCTTGAGCAGGGCCTCTCTAGTTAAAGCGATGGGCTCGTTGCACTGGAGGAAACGGCATTGCATCTGAGTTCGGGGAACTTGCAGGTCACGAATAAGATCGAGGACCTCGAGTCCAGATAACGTCGCTCTAATCTATGTGTTGTTGGTGTTCCGGAGAGGCTGGAGGGGTCAGATGCGGTGGCTTTTATGTCCACGTTTTTCATGGTGGTCCTCGGCAGTGATGTTGCTCCCTCTCCTGTGAAGCTGGACAGAGACACCGCCTGGGCCCTCCTCCCGTGGGCTGCTCCGACAACGCGAGGCCTCAGGTAATGATCGTAAAGTTCCACAACATCAGAGAGGAGTCGAGGCTGGTTCAATCGACATTTTATAAAATAAGATGTAAAAATAAGACTGAGGACTCAGTGAAGTGCAATACCTATTCCATATTTTTTATATATTTTTTTATATATTTTATATGTTGTTATATATTTTATTTTCATACATAGTTTTGTATTATTTTCCTCTGCCGGGAGTACAGAGTTTTTTTTACCTATCTGAAGAGATTGTTTATTTTGACATTTCGTAGTGCATGTGGTATGAGGTGTGTGTGTGTGTGCTTACATACAGTGAGTGTGGCTGTGTTTGTGTATAGGTATATAGGCCTACATTATGTTTGTGTAATTTTTGTTGGCCAGTAGCTGACAATCAACATGTGGTATTATAGTGTGTATGAGTTTCTGTATGTATGTAGGGCTGTCGAGGTGAAGAAAATGTCCTTGCGGTGATTAAGGGTATCCCAATACTGCGGTATTATCGCCACATTTTGTTTTGAATGGTCAAGTTTGTTGCGCATCTTCCGAAATAGTGTGATTCTGGGGAATATATAGACAACGTCAGGCCCGGGGTGGGGAATCGGGAGAATTCCCGGTGGGCCGCTTGGCTTTTGGGCCGCTCTGGGATTATTTTTAACTTTTTTTTACATTTGTCACGTTAGTCTATCTTCTCTTAAAGTAGGCTACACATGTTCCGCATTCTGACACCGCAGCCTCGTACATGGGTTGTACCATGTGAGGGGGATCTCCCCTCCCAAATAGAGTTGGTTGGGTCCATAGCCCGTCTTTTACAAAGTTTTCTCAGTTAGGCTACCGATAGCTGGGCTGGCCTGTTCCTGCTGCAAAAACTCCACTTGTGTCCATTGTATATTCACAGTATAACCTCCTCACAGATGCTTAATCAGGGTGGGAAATTAGCACCCGCCAAATGCGGGTATTTTTTCAGTGGCTGGTAATTTTGCCTTTTATACCAGCCACAGTGGCGGGTCGAATGTAAAAGAAATGTAGGCTATTTTAGTTAAGCCTGACGGACCCGCGACTTTAAATATAGCGTGAGGTTGTTTTAGGCGCGACTGCAGGCTAGCTGGAATG
>JAODTR010070012.1:0-38101 GCA_025399935.1 Amblyopsis rosae | reverse complement strand
ACACACACACACACACACACACACACACACACCTCACCCAGCTAATCAGAGGTCCCCAGTTAATAAATACACACCAACTGTAATTCATCCCTTTCCTCCCCCCCCCCCCCGACATCCTCCTTCAGTCTCCGCATCATCAAGAGAATCTGAGTAGCAGCGATAGAGGACTGCCACCAGCACAGAGCAAAGACCCTCCCCCAGGATCAGCCAGAGGGTCTTCTTTAAGACAAAGGCGAGGAGACAGAGAGGAACGTCAGGGGTCGTCTCTTAGGACGTGGGGGGGGGGGGCGCATGCATTTGTGCACATGCATGCCGTGCCGTCTGTGTTGCGCAAAACACCACCAGCAATACTGTGCGCGTGCACGCGCATGTTGGGAAGGAGCCTTGTTTTAATGGGAAGCTGTCAAGCCCCGGGTGCAGCACTTCAAAAGATACCAAGTTAAAGTGTCTCTGGGTCACGTGTGTGTGTGTGTGTGTGTGTGTGTGTGTGTGTGTGTGTGTGTGTGCACGCACGCACATTGCAGTGTGGCCTTGGGAGGAAACAAGCTGTGAAATCTGTGCCAGGCCTAGACACCCGGGGCATCTCTGGCCCAGCTACAAGGACATTTTATGACACACACAAACAACTTGCGATCACGCACGAGCGCGCACATGCGCAAAACACACCAGTCATTCCAACGCAGACAGAAATATTAGCATAAGTCTCCCACGTTAGCATTAGCGACCCTGGCGCACTAAGCTGGCTATGATATAAAAATCATAGCCCAGCGTTCATCTCACATGGGCGGGCACGCGCACGCACGCACGCCTAAGTTATCTCAACCCTGCCATCAGTCAAATCTGTCACAACACGTGTCTGTCTGAGACAACAGCTCTGAGAGCACACATGCCCCAGGTGCTCCGTTATAAGTAGACTTGTGAGAGAAGATGGGGGGAGAGAGAGAGAGAGTGTGTAAAAGAGGAGAATGTCCAAAATGTGAAATGAAATGCAAAGCACTAAAAGAAAAAATTATCTTCAGTGTTCCACATCCACTCATAAAATAGGTCTTCCTCAGCCATAACTTCCCAGGCCTGAAAGCTAAAGAGCTCAGACAGACAGACAGGAAGGATTCCAGAACAGGATGAACGAGAGGGATGACGGATGACAGACCTGGAGCGACGAGAAGCAAGAATCTGATTGGTTTTGGAAAAAGCAAAGACAGAAAGCAACGACGGGCTGGAAAGACGGATTAAAGAGTGATGAGGTGAAGACAATGAACCAGTGAGGAAGAGAAATGGCCCAAAGCAAGGAAAAAAAAGATACATATATATAAAAAAAATAGTGAGGGTTACAAGCCAGCAAAAGCAGGAAATGGGTTGAGACAAAAAGAAGGCAGGATGAAGAGATTAAGGGTGGCCCTGCCACCTCTCTGTCTCACGCTTTCTCTCTCCCTGCCTCCCACAGGTAAGAAGTGCGAAAGGTCATCAGTTTCTCTCCCTGTCCCTCCCTCCCTCCTCCTCCTCCTCCTCCTCTTCTCCCCCCCAAGGCTTCTATTCTATGCGCTGTACCACCAGCTGTGTCTAACGTTACGATTGTAATCATAATCCGAGCGAAGAGCCTTCCACAAATCAGACAATCCTGACCCCTGGATGGGCGACCAGTAGACATAACCGAGGGACCTACTGACAACCAATGGTGATGGTCCCCATTAAAGCTACAGTATGTTATGTACGAGAATTAAAACGGTTGTGTGGTGTTAGCTAATGCTAAAAGTCTGCAGTGTTTTAACAGTTTGCACAAAGCTGTACATAATGGCATATTCATGTTTATTTTCATATTAAGAAGTGATTGTGGTTGTTTATGAATACCCAAAACGAGGGTCAATAATATTGAATAGAATTTACTTTGAACTCACAGATTGATTGATTGTAATTTTGATCATACTATGAAATAGTGTTGTTAATTTGTTAGTAATAATCATAAAAACAGCCCTGGAACTGTTCTTCTCAGGTGACGCCCTCTATTGACCTTGCAGGCCATAATTACTCAAAATAAAAAAAATATGTATTATGATCATTTAATAATTAATAAATGTAGTCAAATCTCTATACATCTGACACATACTCTTGAATTATTGTCAGTATTTAAATATTAATATTCTTACTGTAGTTTTGAACATTGAGAAATGTTAGGGAAGATATTTGTGTTTGACTATACAATTTGTTTGTGCTGTGCTCAGCTTTCTTTGACACAGTCCAGCACGCTGTTTTAGGTAATGTTTTTATATAAAACCTCATTTGAATTGAAATTAGGCCTGGCATCATGATTCTAAAATGTACATTGTGATTACATCTTTCAGCAGATATAAATCGACTGTACATAGCATAAATCACATTTATAATGGAAAAGCTTCAGCTTTTTTTGCCAACGGTCAGCTATACATTTGTATGGGAACAACACCACATTATAAAATAACACATTTTCACATGTCCAGTAAGCATTTACAGTAAAATCCAACCGCTTATTTGTATGAACTTCCTGTGAGTTTAACAAGGCTACAAATAGCCCGTTCTGCTAGCCTAGCTAAACCCGACTGTTGCTCTCACAGCTCAATTCTAGTCTGGAAACGCTGTTGGCATTAGCGTATTCACAGCCACCCTGCTGGCGGTCCAATCAGGGTGGGGTTAGTGAGAGGACGTTGAATTCAAGCGTGTCTAAATGGTGGCAGAGCTAGACGAGGCGATCAAAACAGTTGTAGCAACGCACAATTGGTCAAACGCTGTCCAATATGTCCAACGACTGTTAACACCTCCCAATGGAGCGTTTCCAGACCTTACTAAGTGAATTTTAGGTCCGTTAACACCAGGTGAATATTCTGCCCCATCAACCCTAAAATCAACTGCGACCACTTTCAGAACACTTTCTTAACCAGAAGCCCTCCAGACTACTGAATCCTAATGAATCAGTACTAACACGAAGATCAGAGCCCCATGTCACGATTGAGACCAGGATGAGACCAGGACTCTCAGTTTAATTAAACGGGGCAGGTTGACCCGACTGTTGGCCCAGCAGGTAACGGACCCAAATTATTAGACTGGGAGCAACCGCGACCCGGGGAAGCCGACAAAGGATGGAGTGGAGTGATGGATCAGGATGAGTGAGAGCCAGAACGGGAATAGCATGGCATTGAGGTAGTCCCTCTTTTCCTCCAGCAGTGTCTCACAACCTTCCAATCCCTCCCCAGCCATAATGTTGGAAGATTTATTTCAGAGCTGTGTGTGTGTGTGTGGCGGGTGTAATTGTGCACATACTGTCTGTATACAGGCTCGCTGCGCGTTTTCCCTCACGCGTCCCAACTGAGTTTACACTGCACAGTAATGTGGCTACCGTGGAGTCTGTGTGTGCCACAGTGGTACTTTGGCATGCGTCCCTGGGTGTGTGTTTGATGTCACGCTGGGACACTCGTATGTCTAAGTGGAGGTTGTCTATTGTGCGTGCACGAGAAGTCAGCGCTCGCGTTCGCACACACACTGGCGCGCACACTCTGTAGGGAGAGGGGGCAAAGATAACTAGAGCCACTGAACAGAAGAAATATGAATACAAACGTGATGTGTGTGGACTACATGGCATGCAATATGAATATTTCTGTACCATGCATTTAATAATGTGACCAATGTGAGCAGCTGTACCAGATCATTTCAATACGAAATGATCGTATTGTTTTTAAACAGCATTCAACACACACACACACAGTATATTTTATTGTCTGAGGATGAGAAGAAAACTTATTCTTCAAGTCACGTCTGCTGAGATTGCAGCAGTCTACAAACGTACGCTGGTGTTGTACAGTGCTTCTGCATTCAATCTCATAAAGTATTAATGCGTAGTAATAGTTTATATTATAGACAATGCAGTGTACTAGGGACTTAATAATATATAGAGAGGAAACATGAAACAGCATGAAATAATAAATCCACCTTTTTGGGGGGGGGGGCTAGTTTATTAAAAGAAAAGTCAGAATAAGGATTATTTTACTAAAAGCGGGGTTAGCAATTTTAATCTATACGATACACTTTATCATATTCAGCAAATATTTCACCACAATATGCTAGCTGTCTGTTCTGTCTGTTCTGTGAACACAACACAACCCTGGCTTTGTCAATGGAGAAAACAAAACAATGTGGAGCTTCTGACGGAGCACCACTGGGGGCAGAAGTGCACATTTGGTTTTGATGGGAGTTCAAAGGTCAACAATCTTCACCAGTATCAATTTGTACACTTTTATTAGAAATTAGCATGATAGGAAATCATCCTATACCTTTCTCAATGCCAAAAGGGCTTAAGTGAATTTACACCCATTTAGCACCAACTGGCTTAGTACAGCCAAAGTAAGTCTTTTGGTTTTTAATGAATAACTCCAAATTGATTAAGAATTCACTTGTGCAATCGGTCTGCTAAATCACCAAGTTGTAATTACAGAATATAATAATAAGCTTTAGAATTAGCAATGTAGCTGCCTGTTGCAAAGTGGAAACCAATCATGACAATGCAATTCATTATCACAAATAGGCTTCCAAATAGACTAACTCTTTAGAAAGATGTATGATTTGTATTCTGTAGTCTACTAAAGGACACTGTAGTTAACAATTGTAGCAATAATGTCATATTAGTAGGGCTGCCCCCTGAAAGTCAAGCAGTTGTGTTTTTGTATTTTTGTTTACTTTCTGCATTATAGCATACAATAAAACAGATGCATTACAAAACCACACAGCACAGGGATAACATATCAGCAAATAATACATATATAAATAGATATTTAATAAATATAAATTAGGATTTGTATGACCCTGCAGCGATGAAACATTAATATTCTAGGAGAGCTATCTGGTGCTGACAGTAGTCGGCAATATTAAAAACAGAGAAGATTGATCATTATATTTTCTTAAGGTAGCTATACTAAGGTAGCTATACAATGGGCCATGGATATAACACAAACATAGTAGATTTAAAACTTGACCACATGAACGTTTGAAACAGTTCATTTAGACGAGGAACTGGAATTAACGTGCTTGGTGTCCATAATCAGCCATAAGGATGGGATTATCATCACTCGAATAGCTGTGGAGTGGTTTTCGAACAGTTAGCATGCAAAAGTTTGCACAGAACACCCATTTTTTATTAAATTATGAATAAAGTTCAATTTCCATAACTCATGTTAATAGGACACATTATAATCCACAGTAAAATAATAATGGTTTACATTTTAAAATGATACCGTATTGAGAACGTAGAACGCAAATAAGAAATGTTTTTTAGGCAAACCACATGGACAAATAAAGAAATTTAAATAACCTTATTTATCGAGGCTTTGGTCGTGGTGAGTGCTAATATCGAGGAAAGTCTTCAGTATGAAAAATTAACTTGTATAAGGTGGAAATTCTCCTTCACCCGTGCACTGTGGACAAAAAACAAAAACCAATCGCCAAAGCTCCAGTGAGAAGTGGTCAGTCATTTCCTCCTACTTGGCGTAGACCTCTGGTTCATCTTGAAACTATTGGACAGTGCATTCACTTTACTGCACCGTTATGACGAAAAGAGAGCTGAGCCGGAAGGCAAAGCTCTCGACCTACCAGCCAATTTTCATTCCTACCCTGACCTATGGTCATGAAGGGTGGGTCATGACCAAAAGAACTAATTCACGGGTACAAACTGCCGAAATTGGTTCTCTCAGGAGGGTGGCTGGCTTCTTCCTTAGCGATAGGGTGAGAAGCCAGGCCACCTGTGAGGAACTTGGGGTGGATAGGAGCCAGGATAGGAGCCAGATGAGGTGGTTCGGGCATCTGGTAAGGTGTACCCTAGGCGCCTTACCAGGGAGGTGTTCCAGGCACGCCCAGCTGGGAGGAGCATCCTTGAGCAAGATGCCTAACCCCTAACTGTTCCTTGGTTGCACCTTGCATGGCAGCAATCACCATGTGTGTGTGACTGGGTGAATGTCAGGCAAAATATTGTAAAGCGCTTTGGATAAAAGCGCTATATAAATGCGCCTCGGGATTCCCCCAGTCAGAGCTGGTTATGTGGGTCGGGAAAGGGAATTTCGGGGTCCTCTGCTTGAACTGCTGCGACCTGACCACAGATAAGCGGATATGGATGGATTAACTGTTGAACCCATTGGCATTGCTACAACTGTATTGACTCCCACCATTGTGAAACATGCTTGACTTCAACGTCATCTCACTAACCCACCCTGATTAGACCACCAGCAGCAGGGCGGCTGTGCATGCTAATGCCAACAGGGCTAGTCAAACATATCCAACATGATCCCTTGCATTTGAAAAACCATAACAGGATTTGTTTCCCCAAGTGTAAAACTGAAATTAGTTCAATTAAAAGCATCATCTTCTACCTATAATTGTATGAAAAAAACACGCTCTTTTCCCTTCACGAGTAGGGACCAGGTGACAGCAATCATCACAAATGTAACTAGTTAAAGGCTATGTTCGAACATAAAACCAGTTTCAGTTAAGTTTCAGGGACATGCAGAGAAATCAGTGGATCAGCCTCCTCCCAAGACAATGCAATACAACATAAATTAGCACAGCATCATCGGCATAATGCTAATGCTGCTTTACAGCTAGAATGTCATCCACCATATCAAATGCTTTTGATAAGTGAATAAGTAAGAGACACACCACCCTACAATATAATGTACTACTAAGGAGCCTGCTGAATGCAGTACCATGGACTAGATTTTTTGTTATGCTTCCGGTTGAACAAATAGCTACTGTAAAATGTGCATTCTCAAGGATTCAAGGCTATTTTCTTTTTGGCTAAACACAAAATATCAACGAATAGGTATTCAAGCTCAAAATATCTCCACTTTATAGAGTGCTTTGTGTTAAAAGGACTAATCCTGGTAATGGTACATTTAATAAAACGAGTTACAGCACTTGTTAGAGCAGCATCTAAAATGGTAAATGAGCTGCATTTATACAGCGCTTTCTTAACTTCTGGCCACTCAAAGTGCTTTACATAGCCTGATTGGCCTCACATTCACATTCATACACCGATGGTGTCAGCCATGGAAGGCACATCTACACCACCAGGGGCAGTTAGAGTTAGGTGTTTTCCTCAGAGACACCGTGACACACCGCGACTACCACTGCAGTACTGTGTCCCCCATATCTAAAAATACTGCTAATAAAATGCATTCTACCGTGGCCCAGGCAGTACCTCTTATAATGTAGAGCTAATGTCAGGGGAGAAGCAGCGGCTCAAAAGGTTTTAACATATGGAGTAATATGGTTAGATAGATAATAATAATAATTATTGAATAATAATAGATAAGATAATTGAATAACATTCAAAAAGTTAATGACTATCAGAATATCTTCCTTTGAGGACAATGTGTTTTTATTTTAATTTAAAAATACAAACATCAGAAATATATATATTGGAGGCTAAATGCATCTAAATAAAAGTGAATCTATCGAGGTGGATGTGTACGGTTCATTATCATCTGAAAAAGTTGGTTATGAACTGTGTCAAATTGTATTAATTAAGACCACCTTTCATACTATTGGACACATGGGTTATTAACCAATCTATCTTACAGTCTGTTAGTCAGTCTTTAAAAAGCATGTCGATTTGAACTTTAAAAAAAAGAAAAAAAAACACCTCTCCCTTCAATGCCAGAGGGTGTTCCCTCAGAAGCTCCGTTCCACACATTTGAAACTCATTGCGAAGGCAAATGATGTCTGGTAAATGGACTAAATATTTTTTTTTTTTATCCAAAGCTGCAAGCTTTACATTATTCTGTCTCTTGTTGGAACCCACTGTGAGGATTGTCGGCGACGAGGTGAGTGCAGGCGCAGAATCAGGAAGCCCAGGCAAGGGTTAGCAAACCATGAGCATTAGTGCTCGGAAGGATTTAATAACAGAAGTGCGATCTTCGTTGCAGGCTACATATATGAAACAAATAGACAATTACGGACAACCGCAAGATGACCAATGAAACAGAAATAGCCCTGACGGGCAGCAGGTGACACTCCGGAGACGAGCAGGCGCAGGTCAGTGGTCAGAACGCCGGTGAGGAAGACCGAGGGAGGCGGGCGCTCGGCCTCGCCACCTCGGGCATTACACCCACAACCTTCCGGCTGGGAGCGCAAACCACTAGACCATCCTGCCACCCTGTGTTTTGTCTGCTCTAGGAGCCAGGGCTGTGTAGAAGTACGGGATTATCTTTTCAATACGCACAGGGAACGGTAAATTAGCAGACAGCAAGGAGATATTTGACTAAAAGTGTATTACGGTAGTTTACTATACTTTTATAGTCTCCGGTGTCCAGTAATTCAAAAGCAGTGACATTAGATCATCTTAAAATTACAACTTGTATGTGCTCTATATAAATCATTTTTTTATACACGTTGCATTTGTGTGAGCGATGCACATAAATATTCGTCATCATTGCACATTTCCGCAGCTCAAACCATCTCCCTTTCTCCATTTACAAATTTCAACAACTTTTCAACCTTTTTATTCGTCCGAACAAATTTATCCATTAGCGTGAAAGGATTGCTTTTTAGGAGGGGAGACCTTGAAGCCGAGATAGAAGGAGCACTCATTTCCATCTCACCCCCAGACAGTGTGGCAGAGTGTTGATGCGTGCCAAGACTCATTCAGCCAGTTAAATTATACAAGATTAAAAAAAAAGAAAAAAATATATAATATTTATATTAAAGTCCTTGTTAGGGAATTGCATCTGTCGGAGAGAGCAGACAGAGAACCTCTACCCTTCTACAGGGTTCACAGAAAGACGATGGGAAGAGCAGGGTGATGATATAATCTAGACGACAACATAATCCAGTGTGAGCACGTTCAAAATATAAAGAAATTATTATGTCATTTTGGCTCTTACAAGGGGGGTGGGGTGTCGAGAAAACAAAGACCAAGATAGACTAGGTGTCGTGAATGTGAAAAATAATAACAACAACAACAACATCAACAGGGAGGGGCTTGTGACTGTGAGATAGCGTTATATCCTCGCTTTGAAACAAGAAATAAGTGGGGGGGGGGGGGGGGGGGGGGGGGCAGGGGGGTGTTGACGCTGGCTGCGACAGCGATTAGCTAAGAGGTGAGGCTGACTAATTGACAATGCCTCCAAACAGCCGCGGCCTGAGCTCATACAAGCTGCTTGGACACCTAACGCCCTGCCCACAAGCCTTCGTCCACGCGCGCACACACAAACACACACAAGCGCGCACGCATGTTCGATAATACGCGCACACGCCCTTGCCATGGGACTTGAGGCCACCCTGCCACATCTAATAAAGCGTAAGGAAGAATGGTGTCCACTTTGCTTGTCCTATAAGTAGCGTGTCTCTAAAGCCCGTCTAATTATGTGCGTGTGTGTTTTTGCATACAGTACACAAACACGCAAGCAAACACTTTGCCAAGGTCGCAAATATGAGTTGATGCTCGTACTTTGTTTACAATTACGTCTCGCCGATTTCCATTTCATTCCAGTGTCGCCATTCTAAGTTAGCATTCACCGCAGTACGCCGACAAACCTTTGTGTCGGTTAGAAAATAAAAAAAATTAAATAAAGATGCGACACAGACGTGTCCTCATTTTCAAATAACACTGCCGGGGGGAAGGGGGTGGGGTTTCGGAAGAGCATCTCTCACCAGAATCCTGTCTTCGGATTTGCCGTTTCTGATGTCCTGCTTGATGGCACGCACAAACTTGACGGGCTGCTTTTCAAGCACCCTCCTGATGTTGTCTGTTGGGGGAGGGAAGAGGTAGAATATTTATTTTTTTAAAAGCTCTTACATAACCCCCGCACACAAAGGACCCTCAAAGCCCTTCAGAGAGCAAGGCACACACCACCTGGAAGAATCAAGAATCATAACCACTATTGAGAGAGAGACACTCCTCTCCATAGATCCAAACAGAGGAAACTGGCTGCCATGTTTAGACATAAAAACCTTAGAGCCTGGCAACCCGTCTCAAGCTCAATGAACTGGAGAGGAGCTTTCAATGCAACATCATCCTCAACAAAACTACTGTAGCGATACCTCAGCCAACACAATGCAACCTGCATATAAAGCAAGTAAAGGATTGAGACATTATAACATTTGACATGTAAGTGAAGTTACCTCACACAGAGACACTAGAAACGCATTGCTATCAAAACCATTGTTTCCTATGGTACGTACCTGGCATGCGTTTATTTCTGGCGCAGCGCAGTATAAATGTACAGCTCCTCAGATGGACTTGTGACAACAATTGTGTCAAATGTCAGGTTACCTTAGTTGTGCTATAGACCTGCATTTAACAGCTAACCAAATAATGTCAAGGTAATTCATTGTGTGTGGCAAATGCAAGATGTATCCTACGTGACCGGTGCAGTCTGTGCAGCTACCAGCCACTATCAGAGCCCATTTCTGCCGATAACGATAGTTTGTAAAACGTCCTATCGACGCCGATAAATCGGCATAAGCTATTGAAGCTGAAGCTATTTAAAAAATAATAAAATTTAGCTGAAATGGCACGTTAAAAACATGTTAAAGCCCTTAAACAAAATGCCAATCTCTGAACATATGCTAACATTAGCAACACTAGGTTCTTTCCTATTCAAAACTGTCATCTTCTGCCACATATTTGCCTATGGATTACAGCCTGTAAAGTATTGATACTTACAATGTTCATTTGCATCAACTTACAGTATTTTTGGTAGAACAACTTGTGTCAGCCTACATTGTACTGCAAGTTTCCTGTTTTCATAAAACCATGCATTAGTGGTAAACCCATTCTTTAAACTATAGCCTATATCCACATAAACACACACACACAAAATAAATAGCTGGCAGTAGAATTTGAATGTTAACCAGCCGACAAACACATGTGGCGATGTTACAGTCTCAGCCTTACTGCACACCTCAATACGGGCTGAAACTCAATGACTACAATTTGTAAAAAGAGCCGGTGCAAAGCAACCCAGCCAACATGGTTGCTATGACGCATTTGAGGCAGCGCAGGAATAAAAAGTTAGAGCCATAGGGCACAAGGATGGTGTGTGTGCGTGTGTGGGTGGGTGGGAGGGGGGCACATCTCGTCTACAGGTCAAGGGAGCGATAAGCCCAAGACAAACAGAGCTAGTCACGTTAAGCCGGGTTATTTAAACCCTTTAGTGCGCCCTGCAGTTCCCTATACCTACTGACCTGACCTCGACATCTGCTCCCAGTAACTGCCGGTTATATAACAAGAACCCTCTTCACCAAAATAATACTAAAGGTCACCTCACCCACAATCCCTTCTCGCTGCTTAATGCAGTGGTATTCAACCATGGCATGTTTTAGATGTCTCCCTGCTCCCTCCAGCACACCTGATTCGCGGGCATGAACCGGCTTGCGGAGCTTAATGGGTGCTTAATGGGATGTTGGAGAACAGTGGTTGATATTTGAACTAGATCAAAACAAAAACCCCTCTCCCTTCAATAAAATAGGGTGCCCACCAACCCCCTACACATATTGGACATGCATTGCTTACGCTGTTCTGTGGTGTGGAATGCACAACTTTGTTTGTGTTCCCTTTTACAGAGCCAGGACGTGTAGAAACACCAAATTATTTATTTAGCACTCACACAATATGTGCAGCCAGACCACATTCAGACAAATATTCACAGAATTTGGCTTATGGTTGCTAACTCTACCTATAATGGATTCACTCACACTTTGTTTTCATAACCCTCCAACCCATATTTTCTGGCTTCTCCAGAGTGGCCAGCCAGAGCATATATGCCATTCTGCTAAGGAGGTAAACGAAAGATTCATCAAGTCAAGTTTAATCAGCCGGGAGAAACGCCCTCCCTCATACTGTTTCTTCGGAGTGTTTCGACAGGGAGTCCGTGTGCGAAACTGGGACGGTGGCAGCCACTCTCTTCAGAGGGTCACACGGTCTCTTGTGTGCAGCTGGGAGCCATGCTTCACACACTCCCACGCAAACACACACACGCGAACTATACGCGTGAGCACGTACACACAAAGATAGAAAGAAATTGACAAACTCTAATCGAAGCGAAATGGTATGCATATCTTGCAGACACTTGCAAACGGCTCAACTGACAAATATAGTCCGACTCTGACAAAAAAAAACAAAAAAAAAAAACAGGTCCCTAGCTTGAGCTCAAGTGGTTTTGGCCAATTGAGAAACAAACGCCTAAACCAAGCAATCTTCTAGAAGTGAACACAACAATAATCCAGATCGATAAAACGTTAGCGTGGGCTCCTTTTGACTGTCGCATCGGGAAACATTTCATTTCTGCTGTGATAAAGCGATACAAACGGGCATATAAAAGGCAACTTCGAAATAAAAACTAACGAGGACTGTCTGACACGCTTTTTGCGTTTCCAAGGCGAGTTTTCCTTCTTCGGGAAAATGCGTGGTAAATACTTGTTTGAGCTTACCTGTGATTTCCCGGCTTACATTAACGAAACCTGCCGCGGCGATACTCTCTTTATTAGAGGCCATTATGCTCTCTGCAAGACGCTGTTCTTTCCTTGGCGCCCCTCTCTCGCTCCGAGCCCGCCGGTGATCAAAGCGCAGCAGCTAAATGCGTGCGCACTGGCAAACCTACTTCTTCGTCCAAACACATCATATCAGGGAGCGGGCGGGGGGGATTGAGAGATAGGAGAAGGAGGGAGATATGGGAGAAATGTGGTGCATTCTTGCAAGTTAGCAATGTATACAGAACCTCGTTATCTGTTGGAAAGTGTACAATAAAAAGAAATCTAGGATATATTATCCGTGTGATTAGTGTCGTATATGTCAGATTTTAAAGGTATTATTCCTGCTAATTAGCTATTTAATGTTGATGCCATGACAGAAAAAACGCTGTCGTGCAGGGCATTGCGTCTTTAGCCTAGCAGGGACACCATATGGACTCTTATATCGCCTGCTACAATATAAGTAATTCAGATGCCCCATGTCCATGATATGATTTGCGAGACACATCTGAAGGCCCAGCGGGTTAGGCACAGTTTAACAATGATGTATGACCATCCACCCTATCTGAATGACTGCTACTTGTCAGTGTCAGACAGGGACACCCTAATACGCAACCAAAGTCGAGCCTTTTGTTTTTTTATCCAAAGCTTCGTCATAATGTTTCATACCGGATGGCGTACACTAATCTAAATGGATGGGCTCACATAGAGCCCCATTAATGGGATTGCGCGCACAAAATATGACTGTATATGCGCTAGCGCGGGGAGCCACAGCTGTAGGCCAATATGGTGTCATCACAAAATATTGGCCCCCCTGCGCAAAGGCTCGGCGCCGCATTATAAATATGCGCCCACATATGCACGGATTCCGTGCACGTTCTTATCCGTGTGACAGGCTCATTGATATCTCACTGCGGCGAGAGCGAGGCCAACAGTGGGTATAACAGCAGATACGGTAAGATGAAAGGCATACAGGGGGTTATATACGGGAGAGTTGGGGTGTCTAATTGAGAAGGCCGAGGTATTGCGTCGTGTTGACCCAATGCCAGCAAGACAAGCGATAGGCCTATATGACTCACAAGGCCCGCAAAACCAGCGGGATGGTTCGGGTTTGCGCGGGGTTAAAAGCCTGAACACTCCTCACAGATGCTACTTGAAAGGCTCTGCTATTATTTATTCATCAATGCTGCAACTCAAAGATGAGAGAGCAGCTATTCAATATGCCCTCAATTACTTGTCTTCTAGGTACGGCCATGGATATGGCTATGAGAGATCACAGGAATACACTGGCTCTCTCAAAGTAGGCCCACTCAGTCGATAGGCCTAATGTTTTTTGGATCAGACGACTCGTGTTTTCAAAAGGAATCGTCATTCACTGACAGTCTGTGTTGTTTTCGTCTCCTTTAAAACATTTATAGTAATTTGGCAAACAGCTGTGTAAAAGACGTTGAGATAACATCTGCAAGAAGAGAGCAATAGATCACTGTCACTCCCTCGGTCCTGAGTCAGAGTCTGTGTGTGTGTGTGTGTGTGTGTGTGTGTGCGTATGAGAGAGAGAGAGAGAGAGAGAGAGAGAGAGAGAGAACTTATAACCCAGAATGATTCACCACCGCATCTGCCGAATAACTCCCGGTGGATATACAAGTGTTATCACACATATGAATGGCTGCTCTCTGACGTCAGTAATAACTCAATAGGAGCGTTTTAACCTGTTTCCATTTCCCTCGCCCAATAGGCTGTTCTCGTACTCCTCCATCATTCTAACTACAGAATATGACTGCAAAGCTCTGTTGTAGGCGTCCACACTGATGTTATGATATACCGCCACCCTCTGGTGAGTCTATAGCCTAAAATGAATCCTGGTCCTGCAGGCGACTTGCCTGGCATGTTTTAGATCTCTGCCTGCTCCAACACACCTGATACAAACGAATGGGTCGTTATCACGCTTCTAACACCTGCTATGAATCATGGGTGTTGGAGCAAGGAGACATCTAAGCAGGACAGTGGCCCTCAAGGACCAGGATTCCCGGGATGAGGGGTTGAGAGTGGCGAAATCGGTGCTTGTCTGCCACAAATTGTAATTATATGTGAAAATATTGACAATAATATTGAAATGGCATAATTTCATGCCAAAGGGCAATGCAATGTGGCGTTCAGGCCTGACAAAATCTTGAAAAATGTTTATTTAACACAGCCTGTAGACGTTAATTGAAAAATAATATAATATATTTGCAACAGCTGAGAAGGCCATTCTTTACAACACTTATTACAATTGTTTAAATAGCATACACGTTGTCCGCTAGTATCTTGAACCAAGCTGCAGTGGATGCATTTGTAAAACAAGTTTTGGATCCATGCTTCTTGAACCCATGCTGTCTCTTCTGTACCTCACACTGCCCCTTACAAAAACAAAAAATATAACTGAACTGTGATGAATCAATTGATACTAATGTTGACAATAATCCAATTTTTATAAAGATCTGCATTTTATGGGTTGATGATGGCTCAACACACCATCTCTGTTCAAAACCATCCAAGTGTGACGGAGATCGTGCGTCCCCCTCGGGGAACCCCGATCTCCCACGCAGAGAGCGGACGCTCCTACAAGGTAGGCCACAAACCATGGGCCCTGGCATGTGTCGCCAGAGCGTCCTATGAGGGGTCGGAAAGTGAGGATTAACACCGCACAGCTACCTGCTGGCCACAGTTACACAAGGCCCTTACTGACTTACTTACAAGTATCCTACTGTATTGGTATACCCTGTGTGAAATTCAAATGTTGATGTTAATGGGGGTCTCTCTCTCATTCCTCCCCTTACCTCTTCCCTTCTTTCAAAAGTTAGTGGGGTCTGTCTCAGGACTGTTTGTTTGTTTGTTTTTGTTTGTTAAGAATCACAACGATTTGACCTTTTTGTCTGCGGGTCAAACGGTCCTTTCAGCAAGCAAAGCTGCCAGCAATTGGTTAGATACATATCACTATTTATTTAACATGTTAAATTGATATAGCTATATACATGTGCAAATAAGTATTTTTAATTGTTTAAATATTTGTTTTATATCAGTTGCAGTGAAAGACAGTCCTCAAGTGGACCTGGCTATCACCCTTGAGAACACCAGTGTCCTCCTCCCCTACTGTAAAGTCTTGGAGTCATCCTGGACAACCAACATGCGCTGCAAACATCGCTGCAACAGCTCGTGCCTGCAGATTCTCACTCTAAGATCAGAAGAATAAGGCCGTTCCTCACAAGGAAAGCAACACAACTCCTGGTCCAAACTAGTGATTTCACACCTGGACTACAGAAACTCTCTGTTAACCGGACGACTAGCGTGCTCTACCAGACCCCTGCAGCGAGTTCAAAATGCTGGGGTCTGGTATTTAACCAACCCAAGTTCTTCCATGTAACCCCCCTCTTCTGAGAACTTCACTGGCTCCCCATTGCAGCCCGCATCAAATTCAAGACACTGATGCTGGCTTACAAGGCCGTAAAGAAAACTGCCCCAAGCTACCTCCAAGCAATCGTTCGGTTCCAGGTCCTGACAAGAGCACTTTGTTCTACGACCTTGGCTGGCCGGCTGGCACTGCCACTGCTACAAGATCTCAAGACCCATCGAAGCTCATCGAAGTCTCGAATGTTTTCTGTCCTTGCACCACGATGGTGGAACGAGCTTCCAGCAACAGTAAGTATTTCTGAAACATTACCCATATTCTGCAAGAGACTCAAGACACGCGTCTTCACCTCGTTGCCTCGACTGGAGACCTCTCCACCTCCTTTTCTGCACTTATGTATTTAGCACTTGAGTATTCAGGCAATTAGGCACTTTGTATGATTGAATGATATATTGACATGGTAGTAGACACAAGACAAGATGCTGTAACTATTCTGATATAATATTGGTTGCTTTCAACTGCTGTTGTATGACCTGTCCAACTATTGACAAATGTACAACATGTAAGTCGATTTGGATAAGTGTCTGCCAAATGCCGTGAATGTGAAAAGTTGCCTCAGAGCAACATTGTATGTAGTTTGACCACTTATTTATTAAGGTAAATATCATGCTAAAGCATAAGATGTGCTGGAATGCATAATTATGGCCAGTCAGTGTTTTCATTGTACCATCAACCCATAGGACATGGACACAGGAACAGTTTATGGGCAGATGGAAGGTGATCGTGCGGTTAGGGTTATTCCTTCTGACCGTTATGACAGGACAGTGAGCTTGATGAGAGTGGCAGTGAGGAAGAGTGGAACGCAGAATTAGGTTTGGTGTGTGTAGCCTATGGTCCTACGCACCATGCACACACACACACATACACAGGTGAAAAGTGAAGATATATATATATATATATATATATGTCCTACAGTATATATATATATATATATATATATACTGTAGGACACATTATAATTCTATTGGGAGCACACAGTTAGCTTTACAGCTTTGTCTTCCAAAGGCCTCCGTGTTGATAATGAGTCTGCTCATGTTTTTTACAAGAGAAGGATGTTCTATGCTACCGTGGTGGAAAACACCTACCATGGTGGACCTTCTGTATACAGAAGATCAACATACTTGAACCGTTGCATCTAGATCAGAAATATTCAACTCTGGTCCTGGAGGGCCACATCTTGCATGTTTTAGATCTCTCCCTGCTCCAACGCACCAGGACCGGAGTTGAATAGCCCTGATCTAGATGCTGTGCTCTGTAAGGCGTTGATGGGGCCTCTGTGATTTCCACTGGTCAAAAGGGGAGTGTGGGCAATTCTGAAGCCACCTTTTCCGCATGTTGTTTTACTTGCATTGAGGGAGAAAAGCCGACCGGCTAATTAACCTTGTATTGGAAGCAGCAACTAAAGTTCCCAGTCATGTCTTCAGTTTGGGAGTAGCTGACGTCGGTTCATTGAAACACAAAGAGCTGTGCTCGGTCCGCCCTTGACTGGAGCTTGAGCAATCAATCGACACACGACGGAGCTCAAAGTCTGGGTCAGTAACCTCCAGTATGCAAGGTGCTGATTTAACTCGATGCCATTTTGGAAGTGCTTGCTGAATGTAGCAAAGGCAGCAGGCAGAAATGTATGCACAGGCTCTTCTTCAACAAATTTCCTTTGTTAGTCACATTCAACAACGTACTGAGATGAGCGAATATTCTACAAAGAGAAAGGCAATGCCCCACATTTTATACAGAAAATAAATGTAATCTGTAAATAGAAAATACAAATAAATTGCAGCTACTATAGCCAATTGGTTATGCTCTGTTTTAGGCCTCAATGTAAACATCCACATGTGTTCTTTAGGACTACTGAAGTGTAGTTTATGGCGAAATAATCAGGCAAGCGGACCATTTGATGTGTATAGGCCTATTGTGTGAGAGTTACTGTATGTGTGTGCTGTCTTGACGAAAAGAAAAAGACAGCATTTGAAACATTAAACATAGATGAATCTCTTAGTTTGTCAGTGAATTGTGTAAGAAATGTGTTATATCTTGAGTGTGCAGTATCCATACATAAAGGAAGACCTGAATTGATAGGTTTACAACATGCCTTACTCAGGTTTGTCACAGGGTACACATGTCACACTGTATATCAGACGATCTGCCTGGCCAAAAACACTTCTTCTTACATATGCCCCTATGTGGCCGTTGGATTCTGTCTCCATAGTTTACAACCGCCACCTAGTCAGAAATTACTACCTCAGAAAATGGGTTTAATGTTATTGTGTCACTGTTCAAATCCTTGTGTACAGCTTCATAGTCTCACCTCTGCCCCTTACTGCTGGTTAGTATAGACTCAAAATCACCTGGGACACTGGACAGCTATAAACACTGAGCATTCGACAAACAGAGGCAATTCTTCTGTGTAGCTTCTTTTAATATTACTTATATAACATATTTTTGCTGCCTAATTTGATGGCTGCTGTACCATGAATGTTTAAAGGAGAATTCCTAAACCCCTAAAACTGTTTCTTTGTAGTGCCAGAAAGATGCACCTGTGCCACCTGTAGGCTATGTGGAGGGTGGGGGAAAACGGTGTGGCTAAAAAAATAACAATTATTTGCCCTAACAGGCACAACATAATTGATGCAGGGGAAGGCAGATGTCAATCAAGCGGGACCTGAACGTGCCCACACAGTCCAGAGAAGGGGCCTAACAAGCCACATTAACCCAAAACATCTGGGTGGGTGGACATTTTGACAGATCTGTTGCTCTGCCTGGACATGTCTGCCAGAAAAAGTATGTCATATTCTTCATAGTGTTCGTCAGTTTTCTTGAAATATTATTTTAGCTAGAAATACCAAGAAATGATGGCTTTCAAGACCCATATCATCTTTTGGACTACACAATGTTCTGCAGACATCCTCTATCTTTTAATAAATGTCCTGCTTTGGCAGGTGAGTTTTATTGAGTTTGACTGCCCAGAATCTGGCTTATGGTGTTTATGAAAAGGGTCCTATTGAAAGCCTCAAGGATTTTAGATTAAAATTGAAGTATAATTTTCAACCCTGTTACCCACAAAGAATATTGTAGTTTATATACAAGAAACCCAATACAGTTCTAGCTATAATTTTTCAATATGCGTAAAACTCTGTTCATCAAAATCAAATTAGTTTCTCTGAAGGCTTGCTTTAAACTGCGAGAAATATTATTAAGCCTTTAGCACCAAGCAGTTTTAATCCAAATACTGCTGCACAGGGGAAATAAAGACATTTTATTATCTATAATTTAATACAATTTTGAAGGGGGGGGGGGTGAAATTAAGGTTTCACACTCAACATAGACATTTTCACTAGTTGAGTATCTGCTAAGCATGTTAATTCAAGATCATACTTTTGTTTTAGGTTACATGTATGTCATAGCATTAGGGCTTTCTAGACTCAATATCTTAAACACAAACCTATACAATGCTGAATCTAAAAGCCTGCGTGCGTCTTGGCAAACATCCAACTCTTGATTGGCATTTGTTTTCCATGTCTACAGTGGCAGTGGTAGTGGCAATGGCAATGGTTAGGGGAGGATGATCGATGATTACTGTACCAGATTGTTATGTGTAACTTGTTGTCTTTGTTCATATAAAAGCAAATGGAGATGGAAATGAGTTTGTCTGCCTTTCTTGACAGGAACTTGAGTCTATTATTGCGTTGAAAAAATATTACTCCACTAGGTGGCAGCAAAGCACTGTGTATGCTGCAGTTAAGATTAAACGAACTACCTAGAGCTCGTAATAAATAAATAAAAAATTTAAAAACATGTTCTCAGGGAAAATACCATCTATATTTGTGTTATAATAATGCAATAATGCTTGATGCTAATCTAATCAAGATGTATAGATTAGCAGATAGACTTATTTGTAATATTGCCGCATGAAGAAAAATAGCAGTAGTCTATGAATCTGCCTTTCTATGTAGCCTTCAGGCTACATAGAAAGTGGCATACACTGTCAGTGCACCTGCACAGCAATTTGAACTGTGGTTGTTGGGCATGTTTGGTATTGTTTATTCATCACAAAGAAACTTACTAGCCATTGTATTGTAATGATCCTACATAGGTTTCCAGTTGCTGCATGAGTCAAATATGCTCTTTTATATAATTGTACAGTATTTAAAAGAATGTTTGCAGGCAAAAAGTAAACTTACGGAGGTAATGAATCAGCGAACGTCTACATCTCTGCAATGGGAAAATATGATAGACAAATATTAATCTGAAATTCCCTTAGGCCAAGAATGACATTAGACGCTTGTGTCAAAACCAGTAATAATGATCTTTCATTCAATGTAATGGACTTATAAACCAAAATAATGAGAGGAGATGCTGGCAGATGCTGTGTAGAGCCACGTTAAACTCAGACTGTACGGTCAGATATGTGGGACATGATGTGAGCAGGCAGTATTTTAATGAGAAATTATGCGCAAAAGACAATTATGATCCCTCCGTAATTAGCGAGCCACTCATCTCTTTATAATCCAATTGCATGGGCCTATCCCACACATCATTTCCATTTTTGCTACGTTTCACATCTTTGCAAAGGCAATAATGATTATTGGTTAAGTAAGCAAATATTGTGTTTGATCTTAAATAGAACGATGGCATTGGATCTCTGAAAGTCATTCATCTCTCTTCAGTGACGTTTCTGTATCTGACCAGGAAGTAACAGCCTCTGCAAACGCTTTCTGGGTTGAATCATGCACCTGACCCTGAACCTCAAACACAGGTGGATCCATTGTTGTTGGTGTCCCAAGAACTCCAAAATGTCCAATGTTTGTTTGAAAGACAATCACGGCTGCAATGTAGGCAGAGAACACTCGTAACTGCAGCTGTGGGAGGGAGTGACAGGTGACAGGTCAACACGGTGGCCCAGTGGATCACACTGACAACAAGAAGGTCACGGGTTCAAACCCCTGTCGTCCTGGCCTTTTTGTGTGGAGTCTGTGTGGGTTTTCCTCCGGGTGCTCCGGTTTCCCCCACTACAAAAAATAGGTTAACTCTCTCCAGTCATTGACCAGCGACCCCCAGGCGCTGCACAGCGGCTGCCCACTGCTCCCTTGATGGATGGGTTAAATGGAGAGAACAAGTTTTGCTACATATGTGTATGTGACAATAAAATCACCTTTACATGTCCACAGTTTCAAAACATTTTGTCACAGGTTTCAACAACAAACGCAGTTCAAGGGCCCATATGAGGTTGTACACTGTAACATTGTTTGTTTGCTAGCTGCCTGTTCTTTGTGCGTGCTGAAAATAATAATCTGGTGTTTCTACACAGCCCTGCCTCTGTAAATGGGGACACAAACAAAGTGGTGCAGACTGCACCACACAACAATCTCCTAGCTTTCCCAATACGTTTCCAGTTTGTTGGGGGAAGGGTAACTTCTGAGGGAGCATTCTATGACATTGAAGGAAGATTTGTTTGTTTTGATCAAGTTCAAATACCAACAAGCCTTCTCCAGAGTGGCTGACTATACCTTTAAGGTTTCAACTGCTGGATTCATCATTTATAATCCACATAGTACTACCGCAACTCCTTGCCTGACAGACAGATTTGATAGAGCAGCTGTTGGCCAGTGCAAACACATAATGTGTTGCATTCCATTTCACACTAGACAAAATCAAAAACAGCATTTGTCAATAATTTAGTCCACAAGATAGGAGTGCAGGGGATTGTGAAGATGGAATTTCCATTCGCTGATCAGTAACATATCACACAAATTAAGTGTCCTAAGGAGATACTAACCTGACAGGGAAAGATGGATTGTTAGACAAAAGTCCATCGGCGGTCGTCCATCGAAACTGTTTGAAAAAGACAGGCATTTTCCAAAAATATCTGGCAGTTGATTGGATGAACCATTTGTCTGTAATTGCTGTTTAAGTTGTCATCAAGTCACTTTCGCTGTCGTCACATCTGAATCACAGCAGCAATATCTGTATGATGCTGATTGGTCAGTTCAGTTGTTACTAGGTGTCAGTGGCAAGGATTTCAAGATGGATTTCTCCAGACTGATCCTCGCTGTAACTGTATGTTATAGCATACATAGGTACACAAACTCCACAGTACAGTAATTTACCAGGTATTGAAATAGTATATTGTTACTATATAATAGTAAATGGTATATTTAATACATGTAAATGTTTAGTTCCTACATCTGTCAATGTACAGTACTGCTTATTGAGATATCACTTACTGGGAATTATTTTTCTTTGATTGGCTATCAATCATGCGCTAAATTGTACATAACCAATATAACTAATTGTTACTTCCTCTTTAGCTCTTTACTGGTTACTATTTTTGTGTCACATCAATTAAAGTGGTGAATTCATTAATTACATAGTTAGACTTAGTAGCATTTTGTGGCCCAACCCCACTTAGAACCCAATGAAAGAGCATCCACCTCAGGTGTAAGCATGTCATGCTTGCAATATTTGCTGACCGGTACCAAGAAAACAATATTCCCCCTGATATTGGCCTCCCTTCACTGGTTACAAGTCAAATAAAGAATTGATTTTAAGGTGCTACCACTTGTTTTAAAAGCACTACATGGATTGGCTTCTCCTCTATAGATGACTGATCTTCTTACATTTTATCACTCTATCACACTTTGAACTATTCCACAGTCTTGGATGAAAACAAAGGGCGATCATGCCTTTTCAGTTGTGGCCCCTAGACTGTAGAATAACCGTCCCATTTTAATCAGGTCATCCCCCACTACTGACCCATTTAAATCTAATTTTAAAACACAGTTGTATTCTTTGGCATTCCAGTCAGTTTAGGGGCACGTATGTTATTTCCTTCATTTTTTGTTGTTTTATTCGATTTTTATTGCATTTCTCTTCAGCATTTTGGTCACAACTATTGTTTTTAAATGTGCTTCATAAATAAACTGACTTGAATTGAGTTGATATACAGTATAAACACATTTTCATTGTGGTTAAATGTCAGACTTAAGTACTGGAGGAGCAGTTACTTTGCTAAATATAGCAACGGATTTACATATAGAATATAACAGGGTAAAGGTATGCTGTCTTGCTCATATGTTGATGTTTCACTGTCAGTTCCAGGTAACTATAATTCAGTGGAAAGACAAGATTTGGAACAAAAACTAAACTAAAATAAAAAACCAGTAGGCAATAAAAAAGGGAGTAGAATTTACTTGACTTGATAAATACCCTGCTGGTGGTAATACCCTCTATGTATCCACTTTCATTCCAAGTCATGAAGTGCATGCAGACAAATATCTGTTTCACAATTCATATATTGCTAAATCTACAATTCGTATCTTGGACAACCCCTTTTTTAATGCAAACCAAAGTTTAGCATTTCTCAAGGTCCTCTCAAGAGAGACTGATTCAGCAAGTTCCTGGAGCACTCATCTTCTGGGAGGAAAAAAAATCTAATGTTTTATTCGAAGGTGTAGGGTAATTATCCTTGAAACATCTATCAAAATACACAAAAGAACAATTTGTCTTTTCTGTGTGTATGAGAGAGAGAGAGAGAGAGAGAGAGAGAGAGATGCTTGTGTGCAGGCCCAATCCTTCATTCTGGCAGTAATGTACTTCTTCGTCTTAATAATTATTACATAGTGTATACAATATTAGTAAAAGTGGATGTCTGCCAAGGCAGACAATTCGTATTAGTATCCACTGATGCAAAATTCATTATCCTCTAAATGTGTCATCGCGGTTTTACCGAAGCAAGGATAAACAAGATCGCTCCACTGGCAGCTGGAGTGAAGAAAAAACAAAACACCCCCCATCCGTAGCTAAGTGTTTACAAACAATGTAGCCTATTTGTTGAGTTTTAAATGGCAGTTCCTTACTGATAAACATTTGAGTTTTGTTACATTTTAATTTTGTTGCATTTATTTTAAGCAGTAAGCATAGTCTACTTTAGCCTCGCGAGACCATCCTTTATCTTAACATAAACATTTTTAAATGTTTAAAAAAACTGGTTGGGTGGGCGGTGGTTCTAATTGGGTGGCGGTCGCCCACCCATGTCCACCCGTCGCTACGCGGCTGGTTTAATTTCGTTGTGAGAATCAGCCTGGAAAGCCTCAGAATCATTTTGAATGTGTCCGAGTAGCAACTGAACTTTATAATCAGTGCGTTTATAGCTATACGGACGTGGTTTAGGTGTGCCGACAGCGAAAACGACCAGATGGTTTATCCAATCAACTAGTATTTTTTGATACTTTTTCAAGTACCTGCCATTCACAAATTGGTTCAATGTACGGCTTCAATGTACTTAATTGTGACAACAATTCCTCTGGCATGTCAGGTTAAGTCTGTCCCAGACTTTGTAGGTGGCTCTGCGAGACTACACCAACTCAAACGCAAGGAAGGTGACACATTTCCCACTTTGAATTTCCCACCTCATAATTGAAAGCAGAATGACCACAACTAGGAAGCGCTTCAAGTAAACACAGTATAAAAAAAATTACACTGAGAAATGTTTTTCTTAAAACAAAAAGGAATGCTATGCTAAAATCCCATATAAGGAATTCAAGTGTGGCCGGTGTTATTATTGTGCTAAACATGATCATGCACACTAATCATACTAAGGTATTTGGCTTTCATTACTTTCACTTATTTGTTTTGATACTCAACATCCTTGTTTAGGGGTTGTGCATAAAAAATTAATAATGTAATCAATCAAATAATACTACCATAGAATCACTTTATATTGTACCACTACTCATTCCATGTATAAGAATATGGGGATTTTTCAACAATGCACCACATATTCGTCAGAACCCCGTCATGAAACTGTGTCAGTAGTATCACATTGCGTCAGATGTAAATAGTTTGATGCCATGTTCATTCACATTTCTGCTTTTATTGTGTCCTTCGTTCGTAATGCTTGTTGTAAAAAGGCCTTAAATTGATCAACTTGGCATCAAGCCACTCAACGCATTAGTCATGGATTCACCATTTTCTTAAAGAATAGTACATGTACAGATAATTCCCACCATAACTCAAAATGATATCTTGTTTTTACTGCCTAAGTTAGCAAAAGTGCAATTTTAATGCACAACGGTAACACTACACAGTCTATAAATAGCTAAATAATGGTTGGTGGAATGAAACCTATTACCACAACACCAATTCCCTCTTTGTACTAATTAGTAAATCAAGGCGACACTAAATTAAACGATATCTCATTTTTTGTGGGACAATCTGGAGTCCTCCCAAGGGCCCTTAACTGTTCCCACTTTGCAGGTTCAAAAAGAGCTATGCAGTCGTATTTCCACGCGAGCTTAACCAAAGATTTATTGCAATCCTCATTTCAAGCTCTGCATTCCCTTTCCTCGTCTATATCTTATTTTATCAGGACTAAAGTCTCTCGGCGCCCATTCAGGATCTCCCCACCGCTGCTTGGTTTTGGCGACGACTCTTTCACCCGTCCTTCACAGTAGCCATTAAGCTAGCAGCTGTGATCTTTATCCTCCTTCCATCAGCAAGAGACTTTATGGTGATAGATAGCAAAAAATTGATTTGTCACAGCCGTGAAGAGAGAGAGAGAGAGAGAGAGAGAGAGAGAGAGAGAGAGAGAGAGAGAGAGAGAGAGAGAGAAAGAAAAAAACTACCTGTCCCCATGAAGGAAAAAAAAATGTATATATACTTCTTTGGCTATAGAACACATCTCAAGAGACCATGGGCGTTCTTATATTTCTTGATCTATGGCTCTTTTCCAGCACTTTCTCTTGAGTGTTTGTATGGAGGAGTTGAACTGAATTTGTCTCAGCTAGTTTCAAAACTACAGTACCAAAGAAACAAAGCATTCTGTTTACACCATTGGACAAAATACATCTTTGTATAATACCAGATTATTCTATTTCTTGGTCTCTTCTATCAGGCCTTGCTTAAGAGCCTTGTGAAACCTAATATTGTCAAAGAAACATATTCAGTGCTCATCTTGCTAAAAGTATCGTACATAAAAGTACATAAACGATTTGGACAGAAACTGTACAGTGGTTCCACCTGCTAGAGACTATACTAATTATATTTATGAAACCACCGACCAACCTTATAAAACAGTATGAGTCATGTGCACTTCAGAGAACCCGAGCTTTGCTACTAGCACAAAAGTACTCACAAAATAATGCTATGGCTATTTTGTCTGCTATTTGTCAGCATTTGTTGGTTGGTTGGACAAGACTGGTGGTCTGAAAAAATAATGAATATGGTAGCTGAATATGGTAGCACTGTGTTGTTTGAATATATAACGCTTAAATATGTCATAGATATTGTTTAGTTTTAAATAATAGTGCAAAAGTAGTTTATCACATACAGTATGGGTTTTAGTTCGAACCCATGTTGACACAAAGACTTTTTGATCATGACTGACATATTTCTTAGCTATCAATTAATTTCCTCAGGGTAACTGAGTAATCGAGTCACACCACACCCATCAATATTATAGTTCTGCTTTACATCATTACAATAAAACAATGTTACTGTCAGAGCAATATGGCACTGTTGGGTCCAGTCGGCAAGCCATGCTGCAAACGATACTAACCTCCATCACAAATATTTAATCAAGATGCTCTCAAGCTCAGAAACATGTCCCTTGGCGGGGTCCTACACAGAAGAACAGAAGGCAGAATGTAGATGATCCATTTTAAAATATTAGGAAGACACTGCATTTTAAGACAAGAATGCATTTTTACCTGAACCTACCCGTTGAGGTTTTGACAAGCTAAGATATGTTCCACATCCACACCTATGAACAGCTTCCAGTCTCTGAAGGAGCACAGAGCTCTTTAAATCCCCTAGTGAACATGGAGAGAACATGTAAAAAAGATACTGCTGCCAAGCTCTGACCCCAATTGTGAGGCGCTGACAGCTAATATGCCAACCTCCCTGTGGAAAACAATAACGCCGGGTTTCACGGGTTAATAATCCACCGGGGCAACAAATACCGCCGACGCCGCGTCCTGGGTATACCGGGCCTGTAAACGGCAATTTGAATTCAGACTTAAATGTGCATTTTCTACCATTCTGCGTCATTCTCATAGGAATGTTTGCACAAATGAAATGATCACATGCGTTTGTGTGCAGGGTGTCACAACAAATGCAATGCGCAAGGGCGCATGAAGGTGTTGTCACATTACACAAGAAAATTATGTCTGAATATTTAATCTGCTGTTCCTATTCAGCTGGTTGCTATTCAGATGGCCAGACCAAACGTGAATATGCCTCTTCTGCATCTTAGAGCTAATAATCACTTCCAGCCTTGTTAAGAATAAACACACTATGCACATTTAATGTAACTGATTAAAATCCCTTTCAATTTAATATTCAGCTCCCTTCTATGGTTAATTGAACAATGACACAATGACCTACAGTAACGGGCTCTGTGTGTGTGTGTCTGCATAATCAGTTGTTATATTGTCCTTTTATGACGTTTTTCTCTAATTAGCTGCATGCAAATGCAGAAACACGCACACGCACACACACATTGTGAGACTTCTCCCGTTGTCACTCTGCACAACAACATGAGCACTGATATGATCACATTGCTCAGGGCTACAGACTGGCTCTGCTCCCGAACAGCCAAGCAGATAAATAAAACGAAGCCCTGTGGACACTATTTCCTGCCCCCTATCCATTTAGAAATATTCCACAACCATATTTATTTATGTTCTTGGCACTGGCGACAGCATCTGGACACAGGTAAACAAATAGCTAGATTTTGGTGCCAAATATTATCACCCTTGGGCAGGAGGGTTCCTGTGTATGTTGAATTAATTCATTTACCTTATACCGTGAGGTAGCTGTGGTGTCTTCAGATTAAGTCTTGGGTTATACCCCACCTCCTTGCCTTCATTTCAGGCCAAGTCTCTCCCTGGCTATAGCCTCAGTAACGCTGGGAGAAAGAGGACAGTAAGGAACTAATTTTTTGGGAAAAACTTTGGACTTAAAAGGCAGGGTCAGTCATTCTCGAAAACGCTTGCTAAATTCGAGCTCAAATCAAAACAATATTCCTGCGGGGCGTCGCCCCACACACCAGAACGCATTGTGAAGCAACAATGCTGATGTGTGCGGTGTTCGCCACTTTGTTTATGTTCCTATTTCTGCGTAGAAGTATCAGATTCTTTATTATTATTTTATTATATTGAACAAACAAATTGCAGAAACAGACACAGATAATCTCCATGTCTTAGTACGGGGCTGTACAGCATGTTCGCCTTCGGTGTACAAAATACACGTCTGTTTGGAAACGTGGATGAGTGAGGGGCATTGGGCTGCGTGCTCAGCTGTGTCGTTTCAAGATTACTCTCTGGCATTAGGCAAACGGCCCTTGCTTATAGACGCATGCTAAGGGATGATGTCACCTTTACAAACATCATGCCACCAATAAGCAAGACGTGCTAATAATAATTTCTGACTAATACCCCACACATTCTCTCCCAATGTTCACACACACACACGTGCACACGTGCACGCACACAGCTGGCATTATGTGCTCCTCAGCTACAAGCTTCTGTGTTTGATCCCTGACAGACAAGTTGGTATTCTTGAGCGAGACGATGAACCCCTTTCCCATAATACCTGTACCGTTACAGAGGTGCCATGTTCTGTAGGTGCTATTGACCATGATACTATGCTCATGATACTATGCCATTCACCATTCATGTTTTTAGCACACCACGACCACAACTTTCCTTCACTGCAAAAAAATGGCTCTTCAAAAATAAGTTAAAAAAAAAATTATGAATACAAGGTCATATTTGCTGATAATAAGTAAATAAATCTGCCAATGGAACAAGTTAAAATTTTCTTGGTAAGATTTCTTTAACTAAGTAATATCTGGAGAGATGAGCTCTTGTTTGGTAACTGTGTTTTATATTAAGTGTAGTTAGATATTTTTACTAGAAATAAGACAAATATACTTAAGATTTAGATTTATTTGTAGTGTTACAGAACTGACAGCGTGCTGCAACACACCTATATATGTGAATTGCCCAGGTGCCCTTCATTAGCCTAATTAGGGCCTATCCTAGCCAATAAGGACCACAGGCCTGCTAAAACAAGGCAGGACAATCACAAGCAATACTGTCCACACCTCCGCAGCTATTTTCATTGCAACGTGTCTACCGACTTCTTCACTGTCTATCTGTCTTATTATATAGTTCTATGCTCTCAGTGCACATAACTGTGCCAATGAGCCAAGCTGCACGCTGTTTCCTTGTAAACTTTATGAACACAGAAATGATTGTCAGTCATTCGGGGCAGTAGTGTGAGTGAGTGACGTTATACACAACTGGCATATTAGCACCCCTGCCATGAGGACTCAAGCATTTGGATCGTACAGTGTGAGGGCTACATATACAGGTTATATTGGCCTCGCAGTGAGTGTATACCTGGCCTTAGACCAAGACCAAAGCCATTATGTATATACAGTAGAGCCCATGTCAAGATATGCCTTCGGTGGAATAGAGACCGGCTCCACACAAAGACATACAGAGATTCGAGTCAATACAAAGTCATTACCAATACCAATTATGAACCATTGCTGCTGGGAACTACTGGCGATGTGCATGAGATGATTGCGGTTTTCTGGTTCTTTTCAAAGACAGAAACTCTGGAAAAGCACCACGTGATCAGAGGTACTGTATGCACAGGTGAGTAGGTGCGGGGCAACAATTCTAGTAGGCCTACTGTCCAAGACGAGACATACAAATACAAATGCTGTTGACTCCGAGATGCGAGCAAAACCTTGAATGTATGATTTTCTATACCGATCACGCACATAAGACCATATTTGAGTATATGGCAACACGTGTAAATCACCTCACGTGTTCAATGTATCCAATGCCCTTTCCGATTTATCCCGCTTTGCCGACTCCACTCTCATCTGAAGTGTAAATAGACTTTAAGTGCAATTCACCAAGTTCCTATTCACTAATTAGCCTACCCTCCCCACTCCATCCAACCCAGAAGATCTCCTGCTCCAGGTCTCCCCGTTACACTATAGATTCCCTGTCGACTTGCTACAGGGGGATCGAACTCTAATTAAGATCGTTAATGAAGATTTAATTTTCCACTCCAAGTGAGCCAGTGAACACGGAGTGCAATTGGAGCGAAACGCATAAGATGGAGAGACAGCGAGAGAGCGAGGGAAGACAAGAGACAGGGATGGGATAGGGAAGACAGGCGTTTTGTGAGGGGGAGGGGAATGGGAATGCCATAGGGACAGATGCAGCTAAACGCTAGTTAGACGCTTATTAGACAGTTCAATCCAATGCTAAGAAGTTGGCGTGTCTGGGGGCTAATGCGTGCCTTTGGAGTCGCTACAGTACATGTCGGCTGAAGCTAGCTAACATTTTGTGAACGTTTATTTGTTTACAAAATTAGCATCAGAGGGTGTAATCAGATTACTGCGGTAAAGATGCGGTAGAGGAGCTCTCCCAAGCTCGTGCAACATAAAGTACTTAACGCTGTGCTGTAGAGCCACGGGGATTCCGTGTGTCAGTCAAGATCAAACAGAATAAGGAATGTCCATGCACAGTAGCAGTTAGCAACATGGACTCACACACCAGCCAGCCAGTGCAATCTGTGATGTTGTCCTGCTGCTGAGTGTATGCTAGCTCTACACTGGCCTGGGAATTCACTCCCGTATAGCTTTGTCAAACAGAGCTAATTCCACACCCAGCTCAGCTATGACACTATCAATTATGTATGGTCTTTATTATTGTCAGGATCCTGACAGTTTTTCTCAAGTGGAGTGCTGCATTGCAGTGTTTATGCGAAGGGCAGATCATTGTCAAACTCCCATAAACTATCTAACTAACCAAAATCTATGAATATTGCCTACTGTAAATTGAGCATGCAGTGTGTGTAAACTAGAATAAAGAGGTTTGTTTTGTCTTACGCTGATAGCTCATGTAACTTCACAGGCCATGGGCACTATAAGTTCATAAAGCTCGTAATTATTGAGTTGCGAGAACACACTAAACTGTTTATCGGCACACTGCGGAATCGTCTGTGACACAATCGCAAATACATTGATTTAATGTAACAGACCTCTCTCTCTCTCTCTCTCTCATTTCTGACTGAAGGCAAGTATTACCATTGTAATCAAGTGGAGACGCAGCTAACACGATCATTCTCTAAACCATCATGTAGAAATAATCCCCTCCCCTTCAGAGCTGATTATCGTAATAAATCATTTTAACCAGCCATTCAGCCACACAGAAATGCTACGCCACTCCGCAATCCATCATTCGGCTGGGATGAACGGGCAGAACGGAACACAGTAGTGCACTGAGGCTTGGCGGGATAAAAACAAAACGGGCCCTGTATTATTATTTGGTGGCGGCTGTCAGATCTGCTCTATTTCCTACTCCTCTGGAGTTCACAAAGTCTATTTTCCATGAACGTGCTAAACCAGGGAACTATTCCCCCCCGCCCTCGACCGCCGTGATTGCTCGGCAGAACTTCCCGTCTGTCCTCCATTACTGACCCTCCTGCTGCCCACCATGGCTGCTGCTGCTGCTGGACCGGATGAGACCAGACGAGACCAGACGAGACCAGACAAGGTGTTTCGTCTTGCAGTCGGAGCACGTGCGCATGCACGCATCGTCTCAGCGGTTTCAGAGATTTCAAAGAGCCAATTTGGCATGGCGCTTCCACCAAGCCACACACATTCACACGGGCAGACGCACGCATACGAGGTGCCTTGTATTTGCATGCGGCACGCGTACCGCTTCATCTCCTTGCCTGTTCCCTCCTGCTCGCTGTCCATCGCTCACACACACACACACACACACACACACACGCACATACACACCGTACGCATACGCAATAAGCAGGAGGTTGATTAGGTGAATATCTGGGCGAAAACACAGAACAAAAATGAGCATGAAGCGGCTCTGACTCATCCTTTTTTTGCCACACCGCCTTTTTTTATTCAAATTTACAAAAAAGAAAAAGTACAATGGAAAATAAATACACTTTGTTCAACACGGTATCATGGAAATGTTTAAACATCGTGCAGAAGCAATGGTACCCCAAGGGGGCAGAACTTATTAGGGTCAGCCTTTTGAAGGTCAATAGCGTGGCCCGCCCCACAATTTTGGCTAACATGGCCATTTTGCTGTTAAAACCCTTTATTTTCTATGGGCATTAAATTCACACAGTACTGGTTGGTTTTTATTTTTGGGGGGGACAGGGAATGGGGGGGGGAGACTGTGTCCTAATTTGTCTCAGTACATAGGCCTGTTGACAAAGTGCTTGACAAATGGTCTGTCAAACCCACTTACTGTAAGTCCCACTGTGAGACTCTGCGTCCATGCTAGCCAAACGGAGGAAAATGAGCCATGGTTTTGAAGAGCCACTGTGATTGCGGGCTTTTATTCTATTTAAAACTACTGATTCAGCTAATCAGTCTTTTGATTGAACCAATTTGGTTGTGCTCCCTGGCTCGGGAGGTGGGATAATCAGCTCAATCAAGTGGTTTAGTCACTGCGGCAGCATCAGGCTACAGATATAAGGCCAATCAAGATAATCACAACTTTGATTTTGACCAATCAGCCGCCGTCGCCGCACTGTGACTTAGACCAATCAGCAGAGATGAAACACCTGGGGCCAATCAGCATTGCGGATAAAATCTTAGAGACTGTCCATTCTAATTTTCTTGGTATTGTGTTACAATTGAAAAGATATCTGCCTAGCTAGCTACAGTGCATAATGTGGACAGAAATAATTCCTTATTTGATAATGCTATATTATCATGGGCTGTGGGTCTTCCTAAGCAGTGAATGTGCAGTAGTTTCATTATGGTCTTAAAGTCTAAGTGGGCACAGTATGACCAATTCTGGCTCAGTATTTTAAGTGCATATGAGTACCTTTCTGCAATGGAGATCTAGTTCCAGTTTTACTTTCGCTCAATTGCTGCGCAGTATTGACCTGTGCAGCAACCAATACTGACAGAATACCTATGAAAATATAATGTGGTCAGCGGCAGAATAGCTTAGAGTTAGACTGATGCCAGACTTGGCAAGCAGCAAGACCATGGGAACAGGCTTTTTTTTCTCTTTGTTTTTTCCTGCATGTACAGAAATAACTATTCAATGTCCAGGAAGTTGTTCTTCATCCCACTGTAAATGACTCCAAAAGCAAGAGAGGAAAAACTTTTTTTTTAAATAACTTTTCGGAAAATGTTTTTTTCTCCATGGCAACATACAATTTGTGGGATAAAATTAGGTTTTCCTGTTCAGTCCACTGTGATTTCTATTTGGTCTGATATATATATAAATCAGCATTGTTTCTTTCAGAGTAATGCTGGCCTAGAGACTGTTTTTCTGCTAGGGGGCACATACATAATTTAATCCTTGGCTTGTCCATGTCAGACAAGAGCTACGACAGAGCAAACTCAAATCTGTTCACTTAGTGTAGAGATGTTGATTACAACGTGTAGTGTACAGTTATAGTTTCAGCTGGTAAATGGTCGAGTGAAGATTTATCTGGTTTTAAAATTAATCTACATGTTGTATAATTCCATAAAAGAGCTCCATTTGAACTTGGGTGTGTCTTTTTTAAACTTGTTTTTCTTCATTTTTATATATTCTCTCTTAGCAATAATATCCAGTGATATTTACATTTGAAATACATTTACATACAGTTAAACGTATGTTTAGCTTCATAGACATCTTAAAAAAAACAACAACTTTTATCTTTGACGTTAATCATAATCTATTATTGAACATCACAGAGTACAAAAGTGCATTCCAGATGCAGACCCCATCTTATTTGCATCCTGACCTTTAACAAAGATAAAAAGACAGTGTGACTTCTAGGGTGTTGTGGGGTTTCCTCGAGAAATACTGAATCAAGGTATAACTGATACTGTTGTGATTTACAGTAGGCAGTGAGCGTTCAGTGAAATTTGATTGCCATCTTTGTTTCTTCTCTATTTAACATCATGCAGACTTGGCCCCAAAAACATTACTGAAAATATATTGGGACACTGTCTAGATCAATACACTAATGTATCTCTTTATTGAAACAATAAAGGTCAAGTAAGGATTTAAGTTGTCCGGTTACAGGTTGACAATGATCTTTGCGTTAATATACAGTATATACTGTAGTGCAATCATAGGATTATTGTACTTATCAATGTGGTGGTTTTTCTATGTAAACATGACAACACTCTAAGATGGGGAGGGAAAAGGGTGGCGATTGTATCACTAAAAATCCTTTGAATTTTTCACAATGTCTATATTCCCCACGGACGTTCGGTAGCAAGAATCTTTTCCATGATTTAAATGATTTATCATTTCCATTTGGAATAAAATTGTGAAGAAGAATAATTCACTTCACCACTGCAGATGGAATAAAATAAAAAAATAGTTTCTGTACAACCTTCTACTTCCCAACCGCTTATGTGTCTTTATATTGTGTGACTCTATGGCCCCCTCCCATAGAGTATATATATTTATATCGCTGTTTGTCCTGCGTTGCACGCTACTTTGACAAATTCCCTCGTTGAATGTTCACGTTTGCACATTGTCCAGGAGAACTTCAACCACATCAACGGTTCTCCATTCAAAATAATTTCATCTCTGTTCACACACTCATACGCATGGGGGAACACAATGTTACACATGTACTGTATTTATCCACATATGTGCGCACACATTCACAACGCACACACATTTAAATAATAATAAAAAAAAATGGCAAAAAATAAATAAAAATGAAACAGACAAAACGAGAAACGTCTCGCGCTCACTGCGTGTGCGTTCGCCCCTTCCAATCCGGAATGAAAGCGAGTGTCGAATGCTCCAATTGTTTTTTTCCTACGCTTTCCAAGCATTTAACAAATAATTGGCGCCCAGAGGAGAATGGAGCGCACGTGCATTGTCTCAGTACATCTGTGCTCAACCGTATCAGTGTTTGGAACACTTATTGCTTTAAATTACATCAATCACCCCCTCCCCTGCCCTGCATTCTCCTTCCTCCCCTGGCTCATTTTTCTCTGTCTCTTTTTATTACTGTGCCTCTTCATCTCTTTTCCCGCTCACTTCTCTTCACATTATTCGCAACCTGGTTGCCTTTTCATCATGCAGCCCTCCACAACCCCCTCCCCTGCTCCAGACCCGCACCCCTCCACCGTGTCCCGTTTCCGGGTTGTTCCTTCGGAGGTGGGGAAGGGGGGGGGGGGTTCCTTCGCCTCCTCAGCCTTCCCTTCCCTCGTTTCTCCTCCCGGCCTCCTCTCTCTCCTTGTCTCCATTGTTGTCTTCGTCGTCGTCGTCGTCGTCCCCGCTGTCCCTCCCCTCCCTCCCCTCCCGCTCCCTGTCTCTGAACAGCTGGGCCAGTTTCTGGAACTGGGGCCCCCACTCCTCCAGGCCCCGCCCCCAGTCCTCCGCGCCCCCGGCCGCCGCCTCCTTCTCTCCCTCGCTCTCCAGCGAGCTGAGGGAGCCGGCGCGGGAGCCGCTGCCCTCCAGGCCGTACACCTGCACCGAGTCGTAGGGCGGCTGGGTGGGGTCCAAGGTCACCTGAGCCAGACGCAGACGCAGGAACTCGCCCACCCTCAGCGCCAAGGAGGGACCTCCCCCGGGGGCGGGGCCCCCTCCCGGGGGAGCCGCTGCTCCCGCACCCCGGCCCACCTCCACCCCGGGCACCCAGCCGGGCCCGAAGCCCAGCACCCCTCCGTAGCCCCCCCGGGCCTGGCCCAGGAAGGGCAGGAGCTGGGGGGTCATATCCCTCCTCCCCAGCGAGTAGCTGCCGAGGCCCACGCGCTCCCGCCAGTCACCCATAAGCCCCGCCCCTTCAGGGTAGATGGAAGGCGTTCCGGTCAGCGATATGCCTCCGCTGCCAATCTCCCGGCCCCCCCTGCCCAGGGTGCCAGGGTAGTCCTTCGGCCCGGACGCCTCGAAGCCGCGCCTGTTGCCGTGCCCATTGCCGTGGCCGTTACCATGGCCGTTGCCGTGGCCGTTGCCATTGCCGTTGCCGTGGCCGTTACCATGGCCGTTGCCGTGGCCGTTACCATGGCCGTTGCCGTGGATGTTGCCGTGGATGTGGCCATTGGTGTGGCTGTTGCCGTGGATGTGGCTGTTGCCGTGGCTGTTGCCGTGGCTGTGGCCGTTGCCGTGGCCGTTGCCCATCTGCTGCTGCCCGTCGGCGGAGCCGGCACCGCTCCCGCCCCCGGCGCTGGACTCGGAGTCGGCCTGGCCGGAGCCAGCGCGTCTAGGGGACAGCCCCCCCCCGCCGCTGCGGGACGCCCTCCGGCCCACCAGGGGCAGCGTTGAGGAGTCACACACCCAGCCTCCTGGCCCGCGTGACTGACCCGCCACGGAGCCGGAGCGGGTCAGCACCAGGCTGTGCTCCCTGGGGAGGGTCTCCGTCTGCGCCTGCAGGGGACAGAGGCCAGCAGGATGAGGGTCAGGTCGGGACTGGGGTCCGGGGGGTCAGGGGTCAGGGGTCGGGGTTGAGGGGTCAGAGGTCGGGAGTAGAGACCAATCACAGAGGCGGTAAAGGAAAGGAATGTGGCGCGTGAAGGAGAGATGGATGGAGGGAAAAGATAAGGGGGGGGGGGGATTTGAAGTGTCAGAGGTCAGAGGTCAGCTGAGCGCCAGCCACACTCCACTGTGGCAGGGAGGTGGGGAGAATGCAGGCAGGGAGGTGAAACGTTAGCGGCGTAAGCAAGTAGGCCTTGGAACGAGACCAGAAAGTGAGAAAAGTCTGCATCATCATTTTAACCCCAGCCTCTTGACAGGTCTGCGGACATACATATTGCATTTGCCGACGAAGATCGAATCATGTAGATCCAAAAAAGCAATTCTATTTTAATTCCTATTCATGTATTCTTTATTATTTAACTCTGAAATATATCAATATATAATATGATGTCAAGGTAAGCTCCTCGACTGTGTTATACCCCTGTAGACTAAACGTCTGGTGCATTCTCTGTGACAAAAAGAAAACTGAAAGAATTATAATGCTGGTTTCAGCCACAATGGTCCTTTTGGGCACTTTGGACGTTTTAGAATTGATTTTAATGTCCCCCTTCATACATTACTTATTCATTCATTAACACCAAAACGCGGAACTCGTCTGATGAATATCAAAGTTGTTGCATCAAATTTGAAATGTAGATGTGAAGCCTCCCGGAGTGCTATGAGCTGTGCCAGTGTGGGAGGCCTATAAATACCTGTGGTCAACCATGAGCTCGTCAGTACATTCTCACCCAGTCTCCTTCCTGGCAGTGGCTCATCTTGTCCTCGCTGCTGCCCTCCGTGCCCGCCACCCCTCCTCTCTCCTGGCTGTCGTTGGTGCGCGGCGTGCCCCCGTCGGACGTGCTGACTCCACCGCTCGGCGTGCCCCCCGCCGGGCCCAGATAGACGCCGGCGCCGGTCTCCATGGTTCCCACCACGGCCTGATTCTGGATGACCAGGGAGTGGTCCGGCTGACCCCCGGCGGCCGGGTAGCGGTACGCCAGCTCGGCCAGGCCCGGCTCCAGCTGGACCCCCGGGCCGCGCCGGAGCACGGGCAGCGTGTGGCTGCTGTAGCACAGGCGGCCATAGAGGGCGCCGCTGGGCCCCGGGCAGCCGGGGTCAATGCCCGGGTTCTGAGCCCAGCTGTAGGCACGTGCCTTGTCCTGGGCGTGGTGGCTGTAACGTCTGTAACACATGACCACAGTAATGTCACACATACATGCATTCATCAACACATTCATCTATAATATATAGGCCATGTTTGCACACATATATAAAAATGTATAAATAAATGTAATTAATTCATTCAAAACTAGAAAAACCTAGCTTCCAGACGGCTGCGGGCATGAGCCAACGCCACAGGACAAAGTTTGGAATGCAAGGTTGTTCTGTGAAACCCCACAGAAGTTGGTATCCGCTATTACTGCCACCTACTGTCTACGTGGTGCATTACTATGGCGTCAATATAGTCTCACAAATCGCGCTCGCATAATTTTGTGTTGAGCGCACATGAACAAAGTCGCGTGCGCAGAATCTTGAGTCGAGCGTGCACACAGACAAGTCGCGCGCACAGCATACGAGCGCGCGGACGTCGTATGCTGAGTGTGCATAAATAAGTCTAGCACACTTTCTGAGTTGAGAGGTTAAGGCAAAACCATGGGCACAATGATTGCAATGTCACAATAACTGAAAT
>JAODTR010070001.1:0-15857 GCA_025399935.1 Amblyopsis rosae | reverse complement strand
GTCCCTTGCTGAAGCTGCTGCCCCCGCGACCCGACTCCGGATAAGCGGATGAAGATGGATGGATGGATGGATATTTGTATGTTTTATAAAATAATGTCTTTATAATAACATGCAAGGCACTTTCTGATGTTGACCAATGCTTTGCTGGAAAACTTGTAAACCGTTTTTGTCCTTGTTCAGACAACACAAACAGGAAGGCAGCGTGTGCTGCTATACGGCAACAGGCCTCAAATGTTTTTCCTGCCCGACGAGGGAACTGTGATTTAGTTCTGTACTATATCAATAGACAGCGACAAAAGTTCAAACGAGGACACATGATATCGGCCCATCAGGATCTCACTGTGAGATCAAAGGGAGCGACGTACAAACCATATTCTGTTTTTCCATTTATGTAATTATGTTTACACAACTGTCTAACACATTAACTAGAGGAACAATGAGAGAGAGGTTGTGTCTGCTCACCAAAAGCTTTCTTGGGGCCCACCAAACGGAGCGTAAAGGGGACACCTCGTGGCTGTTCTTTCAACATCTTGGCCACCTCGTAGTGTCGACAGCCTACGATACTATGATCGTTAATGGCCTCAATGTGGTCGCCCACGCAGACCGTCTTCAGACGGTCTATGGTGCTACCTTCCTTTATCCTCTGGGAGAAACACAAATAAATGCATGAGAGAATGTGAATACTCACTTGTCAAAATGAGTCTCAGCTACACTGAACAGTAAGCACTCTGTATAATTGTATTACGGTGCCCACAGAAACACACGTCTGCCCCATGTCATTGTACAATCGGAACCACCGGCCACATTCTTCTTCTCATATGCCTTGACAATTGGATTGGCAGATGAGAATTAGCACTTTCTCACCGGGGAAGAGACATCATGTGATTCATGTAATGTTATGTACATTGTCCCATATAATGACAGCATAATTTACACAATATTGAGAAAAAACAACTTTGATTCATCTAACTTTGATCTACCTCAGTGACCTGAGAACATGCATTTTGTTACATACCACCTACAGTTCTCAAATGTGTTACTGTACATCCAATGACAAAAATGACCTAGAATATTGACTAGAAAAGTACCAGCTGGTACTACAGAATTCTGCTGCAAGAATTTGGTTAAACTAAAAAGTTAAAAGCATCTGTGAGATAATTGTAGATAAAATGCTACATGGTCTTTGACCCTCTTATCTCTAATAAGGGCATTGGGCTAACATAGCAACCATACTTTAACAGAATACAGGTGATCTAAGCCTAGAGTTAAAAGAAGCAGGATTAGAACCTACTGAGGTTGAGACATTGCTTCTGTAGAGATATTCTGTGACTCTGTGGGAAATGTTCTAGCCACCATGTCATAGCATTAACCAATCATTCGCGTTGTTTCCAGCGTATCCGTGGTTTGGCTTACCTTAATAAAAGCATACCCAGCTCCGTTGTCTGTGATGGTGAGGCCCAGGGCATCCTCTGTCTTTGTGACCTCCACCTCCTTTGTCTCCCCTCTGACATGGGCAAAGATGAAGTCCTCCAGACCGATCTGCCCCCCCAGGAGCTTCTGCATGTCCACCTTATGGGAGTTCAGCGTGCAGAACAAAATCTAATAGGAGGATTAACAAAACATGTGGAAAGTGGAAATATACATTATTCAAAATGTATTTTTACCATTGAGCCTGCTTGCTCAATACATTCCCATAAAACAGCTGATCTCACCAATTTGGTGTTGTAACTAGCTCAACGTTTAATCACCAGCAACAGCTTATTTCTGAAATACACATTATATTTCGCTACTGTTGATTAATAGTACAAAGTGACTGTTGTTGGTACTGTACATGTGTTGTAAATCATTTCGACAGCAGAGGGCAGTGTAATCAAAGGTTTAAGTAGTGGCAATTTCCAGAAAATGAAACAAAAACGCATCTTTTCTTGCTGCCTTGAGTGAGCCTGTTGTTGCTTCATATATATTACACATATGCCTGTCTTATTTTTCAGCTGTCAATCCATTACAGAAATACAAAATAAAGACATTATTGTAAACTTTGCAATACACTGCATAATATTGTTTCATAGATTTTCTGTGCAGATCCCGTCTCATCAAGCTGTTGAAACACATTTGAATGAAGACATGTTGGTGTCACTTTGAAAATGTATCACCCTCTCCAGCTGGTTCTCCTCCTGGATTATATCTCACACAAGTGGATGTTTTAAACTGCCTGTAATTAGATTACATCTTAACCTTAATTTGTATGCCTGCAGACGCAATTGTATGTATGCACATGTATGTATGTATTTATGTACATACATACATAGGAAAGCTGGGTAGCAAAGATGGGTCACAGAACAAACATGCAAATAATTACTTATTGCAAAGTTATAAAAACAGTAAACAGATTTAAATATGCATGTATACAATGGTGAAACATCAATTTTTAATTTCTATTAGTAACCTATTGTAATGGAACGTCAAAGCTCCCGTGAAACCAACTGCATAGCACAACCGTGTGAGTTACAGAGTTATAAGGGTCACAGGCAATACAGTGAAAACCATTAAAAACATTATATGACATCTTTGAAAAACCGTGTGAGGTGGAATCTGCTGACTGAACAGAGCCTCCGATGTGTCTTGAGCAGCTGCAAGACATCTAGACAGATTAGTCTGACTACAGTCCAAGGTCTTAGGTGCTGTAATTACTACCGTCAAGGTAAAGGGAGCTGCTTTAGGTTCTGCTCATTGTGATATTAGCTACTACTATCAATGCTGGAGGCAATCTTAGATTTTTGTAAGATTAAAACAGTTAACATTTATTGTTTATTAGCCCTCTATGCGCTGTTTAAACCTATCAAGGTTACACTACTTCCTATTGTATCCACAGTCCTTGGATTCATAACAGGTAGATTTATAGGGCATACCTTTAAGATGGCCTTCAAACAAACTATTCTGCCAACTGCATACGCAGATAAGCAAACTTCACATAGTTTATGTTCTTATTGCTGCCCAATGTATTAACTAAAATATCAATTATTTTGATGCTAAAATTGTAAAACTCTTAATTTACAGTTACTTAATTTTAATTCAGTACATGCAGAACATGTAAACAAGTCAAGGTGGCCTTCTTTTTGGCATTGAGTTTCGACCACACTGACAACCCTTCACACTACAATGCACTTTACATGTATTTAGTATTATCTCTCAAATACACTGGCCTGAGTGTGTGTGCGCTAGCATGCTATAAATCTCCAGCACGACATGGCCAAACCACCCAAATTTACTCAAATAATTGTGTTTAATATCTTGCAGATCTGTTTGAAGTATTAAAGGGAAATTAAAATATATAAGCAAATAGGCAAGGGTGTATCTGTTTGGTTAAATAAAATGGTAAAACAAAATAATGTAAGCCAATGACTATTTTTGCATACACTGGCTACTTAAGCGCCTATATACTCTGTAGGTCTTTTATAAATAATTAAATAATTATATAATGTATATATCGATTGATTGAATGATTGAATGCATTTGTTTAACATTTTAAGTTGACACACATGTTGTATAACATGATTTACACAACGGCCCATCTCAATACAGTGAAGGATAACCTAAGGCTTATTTCCATTGTGATGCTTGAGATAATAATGTTTGTTGATCTCAAGTGTAATAAGCTTAATAAGTAATTGTTTCTGTGAGCTTAATAGGAATGATCATAAAACGTTATGCAAAACTGTTATCCAGGACCAAGGTGATTTAGTAATGTCTTGAATGTTCTTTAGCCTACTATCCCTTTAAGGCAATAACATACTTGTACTTGAATGTCAGAGCTTATCTGTTTGTCATGCAGGTTGGATTGCTATGTAAGGCCACTTTCTGTTTTATCAGCATGATTCATTACTATCTGTGCGGCACTCATTCACTAGACATTTGTGTGTGTTTTATTGATCCCGGGCAAGGATCAGACAGCTTTAATGTTTGGTAGAGGTAAGGCCGAGCGATCGTCTTTATAGTGCATCATGGAAACAAGCCTTTATGGAAACCTAACACCTTGTTAGATTGGCAGACCAGACTTAAGAAAAAAAAAGAAAAGAAAAAACAACAGTAACCATTCACTGACCTCTTAAACGACCTATTTTTGCGTGAGAAATAAAATCCAGCATAAAATGCTATTTAGTCAACTATAAATAAACTCTCCATCCAGCCAGTAATGTATATTACCTCTGAGGAGGAGATATTGAACACCTCTGCGATCTTGGCGTACAGCTCCTTGACGTTAGTGAATCCGTGAATGCGGCCTGTGGGGCTTCCATGAGCCAGCTGCGTGTGGAAGATGAGCCTGGGTCTTTGGTACTCGGGTGGGCCAGGTGGTGGTGGCGACGGAGGGGGTAGCGGTGGGGCAGAAGGCTCCATGCCGCCCTGCGTCTGGCTATCGTTCTGGGTCCCTGGCTCCTCTGGGGCTCCTGCCCCCGCTTCCTTTGTGTCCAGCGGGCTCATAGCCTCCCCGTTCTGCATTGGCCCCACTTCTGGTGTGGACCACGTCCAGCAGCGTAGGTGTGTAGGTGCCGCTCTGGCCTGGGCTCAGAGAGACAGCCCCTCCTGCCCCCTTTCTTACTTTTCTCCACCCCACCTGGGAAGCCAAGCGTCCCAACAACCAGCCAACCAGCTACCCAGAGCCGTGCTAAATTAGTGATGAGACTGCAGGTAACAGCAGTTAAAGCAGGCCCGGCAGTCCCTGTCAGTCCTGACACCTGACACGTTGTGAAGCGATCGTATGTGTGACACCCGAGCCGCCGGCAGCATGCGCATCGACCTGGAACAAAACACATGAGGTAAAGGCTTCTGGCAATCTGCAAGACATGCTCCACACAAATGGGCCTGAATGTGTGAACAGATATACCCTTTTGAAGTGTGAACATACAGTAACTTCTAAATGGGTTCCCCACATTGTCCCCTATGGAGTTGACCACAGAACGTTGAAAGTAAGATACACCAGTGGCTTCGTCAAATGAAATAGGTGTTTGTACAAGTGGATCCTCGGATAACTTTTTGACCCGACGGACAGACCTCTTTTACATAAGATAAACAGATGTTTTTATATTCACGCCTGCCTACGCTTCTCATACATGTCATGGTCTGTAATGTGAATTAATTAATTCATTCATTCATTCATTCATTTGTTAATTCATTCATTAATTTACAATTATGAACTCATCTCAAAAGCTGTAGGTCTACTCTATCAATGTACACAAGTAAACAATAAATATGCACATACACTTGAGGAAATATTAGACCTTTATAGGAATATTAGTACTTATTACAAAACAATGTGTGTATAATTCATGGAGTTTGAAATGCATTATAACGTCACGTAATGTAGTCAGCAATATAAACAACATGAGTTGTAAAACCATCATAGTTTCTTTTTCTATTGAACTCTCATGGTTGTTACCATCAGGGTGAGCAGATGAGTCAAAGCCATCTTTCATTCTTGCATGTGGAATTTCCAGATAAACAACACAGAACAAATAAAAAAAAATTTAAACTGACCTTTCTAATCTTTGGGAATTTACAGAATAAATTACACAGGACAAATTTGATTTAGTTTTTTAACAGGTCTTACTGATCTTTGTGAATTTCAACGATGCGTTTTGAAACATGAAACAAATAAATATTTACTTAAAAAATTGACACAACCTTTTTACCGTTAAGACTTAACTGTTCTCTCCAATATGATATTATGTTTGGTAAATACCTTAGGAAGGTATACATGACCTTTGGATGAACTATTTCAAAACATTAAATGTTGAGATTAGGGTCAATTTGGTCCCTCCATACTTGATACCAGATATTGCATTAAGTAGTGAAAGTAGTGTTTTGCAGATGAACATATTGTACATTTGTAACCTGCGCTATAAGTGTTTCTTTACACCTGTATACTGCTGCCAGTGCAGCTGCAGTTTGTGCGTCATTGCAGCTTTCTTTCGAGGCCAAGGTGTTGTTAGGGTGCTATTCCAAGGTTGGAGCTGATAATAAAGACCTTTCTGGGTAACATACTGTCCCTTTGCCACAGCTGATAGGAAATTATTTTACTCTTTCTCTTCTTAAAGGTAAAGATGCAGATGATACCCTTTACCTGGCTTTTGAAAGCACATGCAACTAAACTGTAATACAGCTACATCTATACATAAGATATGTATGTATGGGCTGGGGAAGCTATTTCTTTCATGATCATATTTCTGTACTTATAGGCACTCTCCTATACTCCTATACTCTCCTTACCCTTGTGAATGAAACCAGCAGATTACAAGAACATTAGTGTTTTATTTCGAAGCCATACCCATATCCAGTTTGCCAAGTGAATCGCATTCCTCTCCTCGCCTTTAATCAATGCTTTATTCTGTGCTTATATATATATATATATATCCTAGGTTCTTGGGGAACAATCACACTCATGGAGTTTAGTTCATTTTGTGTTTCTCATGCTGTTTTGTGGCTCTCATATTTTTACTTTACAAAATACAACGCACAGCTTTTTATTCCATATTTACAGTTACTGTACATTGGTAATACAAATAATTGGCATGAGTAGGCCATCAGCTGTAGCTCATTCAAGAATACTTTAAAAAATACTGTAATAGATTAGAATATAATAATTAATGTAACAGGGAAGTGCTATGAAATGTACATTAAATAGCCTCTAATGGGATAGGCTATACACCATATTGAACCAGGAGCATATAATGCAGATGTCTCGTCCGTCCATTAGCACTACTGTACGTCGCAACTCGGTGCTGAATGTCTGATACTAAACCCCTGTAAGCTCGACACGGGACTGACTTTCGGGAAGTGATACTGTCGATTTACATTGGCTGTTAGCATTGTCACTCACAAGTACAGTATGCATCCGTATTTTCAAGTGTGACGATAGTGCAATGCTATTTTTACTCATTTAAAGTACCCATTCCATGAAAACCAAGTATTTCTAGTTGTTTTTGGAATTAGCAATGTCGATGTCACACGAGAAGTAAAGCCTTTCAAAGTGGACTGTTAGCTTTCTGGTCTGTATTGGCTAAAAAAGAGAGAGGGGCGGAGAAACAGGCGAATGAGAGAAACGTGCATATGTTGCGTAGATTACTGCACACAGTTTGTTTTGTAACGCCCCTATGAGGATATGGCCAGCTACATATTATCAGCAAAATATGCAAGGCAAGGAACTGATGTTGATCGCCAGTATGGTATAAAACCCGTTTAATGTTCAACATTTGCAGATTACCAAATCTGTAGATCTATTTTTTGATACAGTAACTGCAGGCTACCATAGCATAAACAAGTTGAGTCTGCAGGACAGGCATATTACCAAGAGTGATGTGCACATCAATAACTACATTAGATTAATATAGGCTATTGTTCAGAAACCGTAAACGGATTAGAAATAGGCTGCTTAAATAATGTTGTGTTGATATACTTAACCTAAACATTGATAAAGACGCACTCGCGTGTCATACCGAATTGTATTCCCTGCCAGAAACAGATTGCCGTTTTTGGTACCGCGAGAAATAATGTTTTTATCTGGGTCAGTGATCAGTCATATCATACAAAACATTTTACTTTACGTCCATGATAATAACAAAGATAGAATATGTCTTTGTTTAATTTTAACGTTTCTTGTTTAACTGTTCAATAGCCCATCACTTTGTGTTGTTACTAGCAGCTAGCAGCTAGCCACCTATCTATCGTAGCCCCGTAGCGGCAAGAACGGCTGTGTTTTCGTGCTATGTAACCCTTCATTCATTAATTATTACATGCTTATGAGTACATGGCTGTTTAGCGGGCAAGGATGGCTGCGATGTGCTATGATATAATATAACCTTCATTCATGAAATAATGTACTTAGTAGATACATGGCTTGTGTCCTAGACTAGTAAAGGCTGCCTCCCTATAAGAAACATTTACACACTTAAAACAAGAATGTGTAGCCAGTTGTCAGTACTATATTGATATTATAGTAATAATTTAATGTTGTAGTCATTCTCAACTCATGCAAATTACCCCTGATTACACACTATCATACTGCCATTTTTCAACTATTTATCTATAGCCTACATAGTGGGGACGGAGAGAAGAATAGATGACGGATAGATAACGGATGATGGATGGACGGTGGACAGGACAGACACTGACTAATGGCCCAGCTGACAACCCTCCTGATTGCATCACGGATTTCCACGCGCTCCATATTAGGCCATATTTTGTCAATACTACCCTCTTTGTTTCCAGGAAAAGCAGATGAAGGGATGAACTGAGTGGCTCGGTATGGCTGGCATGCCATGCTGTGTGAGGGTGGTGGTATGTTCCTATCACGTGGATGTAGACAGCCTCTTCTTCTGTTATCGGAGGCGTGATAATTCTTTAAATGCAGTCGTGAGCTTGTCTGCTAAAAAAAGATCAAGACAAGGCTTTCACTGTTCAGTATACTTGTTTTTTTGTCTTTTCATTGGTTCTTTGATGTCTTTTAATCAATATGTAGGCCTAACTGATCTTAATGTTGAGCCATTGTTAAATACTTGCTGTAACAAGTAATTTTCTTTGTAGCCTAATTATTATGTTTTTAACCAATTTTATATTTTTTACTGTTGCGAAGGGGTTATCAAGATTAAAATGTAAGCAAATAATAATTTTGAATAATATACGTAAATAATGGAATGCAGACACAATATGAATCAGCAATTTTTTAATGAGTCATGTAACCTTGCTGACGGTGTTTAGCCCATGACGTTTTGACATTGTATTTGAACTGAAATGGATGCAGTCAGTTTCCTCTTGATTTGGGGTGCCACAGCCCTTATGTACTGAGATGATGTTCCATGCTGTTTCTCACAAGAAGAAAAGTCACTGTAGCCTGTAGGCATTCGTTAACAACATTATTATTATTATTATTATTATTATTATTATTAGTTATGTTGGCTAGTTTAGGCATAGCCTACATTTCCTGTCATTTTTCATTCATTGGTAGGCCTATGCACCTAGTCTACTATTTTATAACTGTTGTGAAAAATGGGAAACGAAACCGTGAGTGACAGCTATGTTGCTCCACAGCTCATTGAATTGTTATTCTTCACTACAAAAATGTGTTTTCCTCAATGTTACAGCCTTCAACGTAAACTGATCATTCATCAGAACAAAATGTGATCGATGCGACCTGGAATATAGACTCCACCCTCTCTGGCTCTGATTCGGCAACAACCCACTGCTCGTTTCCCATATTAGGTAGTGGGCGTTCAGCAGAAGACAAGTACCACCGTATGATTGGAGGGTACGTCTGACATGACCACTTTTTTGCCACGTCGTTGTCGATGCTCATTGGTTGGAGACGTTGGTCCGATTTAAAGTCATTATTCTAATCAGTGTATGAAAAAGCCCCAAACAAGTCCTGAGACTGAGGTGGCGTGGACCGGCGTCAACACGGATCGACCACCGGCTGAGGGAAGAATGCTTGAAAATAAGAGAGAACGACTGAAAACCTTCCTCAGGAAGATAGACGAGAAGGCCATTGTCAGAATTAAGCATTTCATGAAAGAGAGGTAGGCTGAGCTAAATATAAATGTTAGGTACTACTGTGTCGTACTCTGTGTAGAGGCGGATCCGCTATTTAGCTGAGCATCTCAGAAGAGGTGGATGCTAACTGCTACAGTACGGTAGCCTTTTGGACATGCAACTCCTTGTCTGATATCTGGATGTATATTCTTTCCACAAATATGTCATCCACATCCACTGACACATAGCCAACGTGAGATGTATTACCACACAACAGAAATAGAATTTGCAACGTGTAAGATAAGCTAATGGGTCTGAGCCGTTTCAATGAGAGGCTCGCAGACCCGATCGCGCAAGCTAGGTTGGCATTTAAAGTGCCCCTACCGGTAGCTGACTGTGGGTTAAGGCTGTTATGTGATATACATTATTTGTTAAGCTGCATTACATTTTTCGTACGTTTCCACGTGTCTGTACTGGATAACTACGGTACTGTCATTCCTTACTGCCCAATCCAATTCCAAAAACGTCAAGAGTCGTTTTTAATTTTATTGTTTTGTCGTTTGTGTGCTGTAATCTCATTTCTGTATTAAACCAGCAAGTCAGTGACTTCCCATATTTCGACCTATGAATATGTGTCTACCGTACTGTTACTTGCATGTATTCGCAGTCACCGTAAATGCAGCTATGCACATTGAAATGCTAATCCTGATGTGGATTTCCAGAAATACATTTGCCTCCTGGAAATACATTTCTATTCCAGAGTGGCCTATAACATCATTACTTGAACCACCTTTATACCACAGATCAGCCTATCAGTGTATCATTTGTACAGATTACTGTCTCTTTTGAGGTAGGCCATCTCTCACTCCTTATTAGCAACACTTTGCTCACAAGGGACATGTGGGTCCATATTGTCAGAAAGGACTATTTTTAGCACCCACAGGTCAACCACAGGTGTTTGGTAGCATTATAATATTATGGGTACGTCCATATTCCTAGGCCAGTAGGTGTCATATTTCTAGGCTCTTCCCGCTATGATATCCATTGACTGGAAACCAACTAGGCCTCTTATTTGTTCATCACCTGGCTCGTAAAAAGACAGTTTCCACTTTCCGAGTTTACAGTTTGTCAAACAGAGATGGAGCAACAGCAATGAAAGGTGCTAAACTGCTTGGTCATAGTTCACACTTGACGCTGCAGACGCAATGCACAGGGCATACAAGGGTGTCGTAACTGAGACTTATTTAATGTCTTACTGATTCCTTATCTTAAACGGTGTCCTTGTGCAAAATGCAGAACAGCCACTACTCCCTCCCCTTGGATAAAACTGTTAAGTGACCTGTTTAAATCCACACAGAATGGTGAAGAGGTGTCATATGGCCTCTTTTTATTTGTTGGAAATTGTTGTAGTCGAAGGCCTTGCCTTTTAAGATGTTTGTTTAGAAAGGGTGGGGTGACTGTTATCATCCAGTTGGCTCTAAGGCGATGTGTACAGTATCCGCCTTCCAACCAGTTGTGAGCAGTGAGGGCTCTGTAGGTGGAAATTATCTTGTGCCTCTCTGGAGTCTTGGTGCAGTCACTGTTCAGTGGCACAAACCACTAAATTACAGGCTGGAGATGAACATTTTTGGTAATGGTTGCGTGTGTGTGCTGCATGTCTTAGGTTTGTGCTAATGATTCCTTCCCAGGCCCAGGTCACAAAGTCAAGAAGAAAAGGTTATTTTCTTCTCAGCTGTTTCACCTTTGTCGTAGACCTGGTAACTTGAACCTAGCCTGTTCGTGTGTGTGATGTTGCCACAGCCTCCCTGTTGTCAACTTATGCTTTTGTATCTTTTTCAAAAAGCACCTCCTTATGGGGAGAAAATAAATCTTCAAGGTATTACGTTATATTCCATGTAATCTTTCCCCAGATCCTTTTATACGGTAGAGCCGTTCAGTTATTTCATAATAGGTGCTACTAGGCTAGTGGGTTTGGGCGCAGTGTCGGACACCGTATTAAGAAAGCCACTGTCTCTGGGCCTGCTAGGAGGAAGTAGTGTATGGTGGGGTGGCGTTGTGCTGGTGGAGGACCACATGACTTCCCTCACACACATTAACATTCTGTCCTGTAAGCAGCACACACAAACGCAGTGTTCTTGCAGGCTGGGTTGTACAGCATGTGGCTCACTGTTGTGTGCCTGGCCCACTGCCCAGTAGGTCTGGCTGCTCTGCTGTCGATTTTAAACACACAAGCATGCACTATAGAAAAATACTTGAATGTTGCTGTTATTGTCACATACACATGCATGTTGTGAAATTCATCCTCTGCATTTAGTCTGTCCCTAAAGGGACATTCAAGCTGTCATTGGTTTTTGCTACGATGGGAGTGCTGCTATGATTTAAATTGAATGTATTTGTAAATTGTGTTCTCTGCTTTACACTATCGTTGGTATTAAATGTACCATATAAGACATATGTCATTCAATATAATTGGGTTTAAATGTACCATAAGACATATAATAGGTAGGCACAAAAGCTGGAATGTTTAGGGTGCACTGCATTTATTCTAGTCTAACTTTCCAATACGTGTTTGGCCTGCGTGGTCATCAGACCGTAGGCTACATTGAACAAGTTCATGCATCAGCGGTTCAGACTTCTGCCAGTTTCACCAGTTGTCCTCTAGGTGGTGCACTTCCCACATAAGGGCTCCAAACCCCAGCTGAACCATGCATCTACTGTACCATTCAGTGACGTTTATTTGTGTAGCCTTTGGTCAAACGACCTAGCATGTAGCTACTTTTCACTTATTTTGCTACGTTTGGCTATGTGTAATTTGGGTTCTAAGCAGTTTTCTCTAAGGGCACAAGCACAGCACAGCAGAGCAGCTGACCCTGTGCTGTGGAGTGACCGAAAGCTTGTCTCAGCCTCCTTCATCCTTTTATCACTAAGCCAACTGGTGCTGAACATCTGATAGACCCTTGTAAATTCGACAACACTCAACGTGTGTGGGCCAGTTGATTTTCGTTGGCTCCTGGTGTTGACACTCAAAGTCTGTGTAGCTCTGCACAGCGCTAGTGCAGTGTAGGGCTGGGCTGATAGACGATTCCTTCGTCCATCACCGATGGCTGACAGACAAAAGCCAAAGTGGCAAAGAAGTGTTCAGTGTGCACCCCCCCACACACCCCCGACGATGGCATCGTCCATCGACTATGTTTTACTGTAGACCTCGCCCAACTCTACTAGAGTAGTGCTTTATTTACAAATGTCAGTCTTTCCGTTTTTTATTTTAAGAAGTAGACTAATTGTAACCTACTTGTTTAACAGATGTACAAGACCTGCAAACAGCCAGACTTATACTTAAAGTTTACTCAAGTATATTCCAAAAGTTTAACGTAGGACTTTTGTCATTAAGTTATGTAGCTGGTCGTCATGCACGTCAATGGAAATGCGTGTCCTGTCAAGTAGGCAGGTCTGTGCCAAGTCTGTCTCCCAGACTTCACACAAGTAATGGCGTGCTCTGTGAGACTACCAGAGAACTGTCTGTGTCTCAGCAGTGAGTGGGAGCCACATCTGTTGAAGTCCATGACTGTGCCCCCCCGGTGTCTTCTTAGGTCACACATCCTGTCCTTTTGCACAATGAACACCTGGAAATGACCCCTCTTTTGTCAACCCTAGCATCGTAAAAGGATGTGCAACTTTTGTGCTCTTCTCTACCTAGACAGTTAAGTGAGAATGCTTTTTAGATTTATTATCAGTGAGCATAGCAGGTGAATGGCAAAGGTTCCTGCTATGCTGTGTCAAAAGACCAACAAGAATTCATACCTGAGATATAGAGCAGGCCTACCATCAATGTCGCATCACAACATGTTAAGCCATGCTCTGGGCTGTTTCTGTCCATTTGCCCAGTGGCTGGGCTAGATCTTGCCTCACACTGTTAGCCACTAGTATCCTATTTGATACCAGGAAATTTATTTTTGGGCATAGCAAGTTGTGCTAACTGTCCAAAGCCAGCCACCACCTTTTACTGTTAGCTAGGGTTTGGCTGGCAAGGCTTATCAACACACTGAATGGAAATGACATACAAGCCATAGCTGAGCAGATTGGCAGCTGACGTTTGCTTTCGGATTGTACAACAGAAAACTTTGTATTTGATTATTTGTGGTGTTTGCCTTTTTTATGTGAGGTCCAAAGAACAACAGGACCTTCTTGGCTCAGTCATTGTGATGATGTAACTGTTCTGTGTATTCAGTTGTTATCTAGCTGGTTGGACAAACAGAACTCAACAGACTGTTCTGGAATTTTTTGTAGCACAGCATGACAATCTACATTGTAGTATAGATACATTGTATGGTTTGCCACGTGTGATCACTACAATTAACACTATTATCATGAATCTTAAAGCATAGCCTTTTGGCCTTGTTGGAGCTGAAGATTTTCCTTGCAGCATAGGCTACATCATGTGTTTTTGAGTCTTCAAGAGGGCCTCCGGGTTCTTAACCGGACACCAGGCTGAGCTACATTTGGATAATATTGTTCACAGTAACTTAAAACGGTGTGAATATGAATTCAGTGTCACGCTGACGCCCATAGCTGTCCAGCATTTCCTTTCTTTTCTTTTCCTTGGAAGTGAGCACAGTGAGTGAGCACATTGACATCATATTGTTCTGCAGGCTTTTGGTAAGCCATCATCTATTGTCGTTTAACACCATGTTGTTTTGAGCTAATTTAAATTCAGTGACAATGGCCAAGATATGTAACCGCGGGGGTCGCTCTTCACTGGCAGCTGTTTCCACAGCAACACCTGTGGGACAATTCAGGCTTAAAAATCCATCCCCCACACACACACACACACACTCTCTCTCACGCTCTCCATTGGCTGTTTCACTCTCCCTCAGGCTATCTCTATTACTGCCCCTTGTGTTTTGAAGCGCTCTAGTAAAAAAGACCTTTACACTGTTAGCATTGGCTGGCCTGGCAAGCTTATAGTCTGAGGTCAGAAGGTCCAACTAGTTCCACACTAGCGCACTGCTTTCTCAGCCAGTGTTGGCTGTCTGCTTTTAGTGGATGTGTCGTGGGACGAAATCAGGTGAACAATTCTTTGTTGAGCCAACAAGGAGCTACGATGGACTCTCTTGGAAGGTAGGCTAGGTCTTGAGACTGCCATTGCTGAAACGGTGTGTTCTAAATGCATGTGTTCCAATGGGAAGCTACAGAGCTGCCAGACCCATTCACGCTTACTACTAGGATTTGTTACATTTATTTTGCAGAGGGTATTTAGGTAGTTTAAGGGAATTTGACTGACACACAGTTGGAAACCAATCTTACGGTAATATTTTACTTAAAGCAAACTGTTTTAAAAAATAAAAACATTTCTTTGATCGTTGGGCTTCTAAATGTGTAACAATCACTCATACTGTAGGTCTATCAGTCTGATTGTATACATTTATTAGGCTAGGCATACTACTGAGAAGGCTTTTTTGTTTTTCTGAGTTAGTTTAATAAGCACAAAGTTGATAAAGGTTAGTAACTAACATGTATCTAGCTGTGCAAATTTGGCCACTGTGTTAGCTGAGGAAGTTTACAGCAATGCTCCTTTTTGAAAATGTACAGGTAGAATAGAAAACAGTCCCGTGATCTCATTCACATTCAGTTCAATGTCTGTGGTAAAGGGAATCTGATACTCCTATTGATGATCATGTTTTCTTTCGAAACCTTGCCCTGCTTTGATTGGCTCAGGTTAACAAGGGAAGTGGGTTAGAGTTCAGTACATTAGCACAACCACTTCATGTTGATGGATGGTTACTTTTAAAGGCCACTTCCTTGTGTCAAAGATAAAAAATGATGGATGGAAGGCACCTTTCAAAAGTCCATAATTTAACTATAAAATTTGTTTAATGTTCTGTTTATGGAAAGTATATTTATAAAGGCTGAGGTGACTCAACTCTGGCCTTAATGGCGTTGACCTTCCTTGACACTTGCTTGTGATGCTTTTATGTAAGATCTCGGAACAGTGTAATTTATAAATTGCAATCTGACGTCTTGGACTTGGAGCCATAAGGAATAATTCATACTTCTATGGCAAGAGTTCCCCTTGCTCTGCCTGGCAGATCATCCTCAAACCTGTTAAAAAAATACAATAGAGTATAACACTGCGGTTTTCTTCTCAGAAGTAATCTGACAGCTATTAATTAGCATCAAAAAATATATTAATTATTATAATTTGATATAAAAATAAAAAAATTATTCGATTTATTTTTTTTCACTTTAATAAGTCCGACTCACATCATTTTATGCGTAATAATGCGTAGGTTAAAATGCAGTGATTTATTTTAGTGGTATTGTAAAAGATATCTATAAAA
>JAODTR010069990.1:3197-15860 GCA_025399935.1 Amblyopsis rosae | reverse complement strand
AAGTTTGGGGTCCCCTGCTGGAGCTGCTGCCCCCGCGTCCCGACTCTGGATAAGCGGATGAGGATGGATGGATGGATGGATGTTGTGAACGAGACAAACCGCCCAGAATGTTTGAGAACTTTACAGTCAGTAAGCCAGTGATCTGTCTGTACGCACCCACGCACGCACACACACACCCCAGTCTAGCATTTCCTCATCTGCCACGCGAAGCCAGACTTGAAACAGTACTAGAATGTCTGATAAGGCCTGATAAGCCCTCACCACCTGACAACGGCTGGTACTGTGCTCATTTATCAACATCAGAGGACAGAAGGAACCTTATGTGTGTGTGTGCTAAGAAGAAGGTTAGGTTATGTGTGTGTGTGTGTGTGTGTTGCTTGGTGTGGGGCTGCAAGGCTGCATGCGTTTATATTTCTCTTTGTTCTGAATCTAAAATAAATGACATATCTTACATGAGAATTAGTTAGGCAGTGTATAATCTTGATACAACACAAAGTTTTAATTTATGCTTTGTTTAAAGGGACTTTTCCTACACTGTTGTAACTTTTATATTAATTGTTTTGTGCTAGGAATTATATCACTCCCGACTCAAGGATAGTCATTAAGTAAATATGACTTGGATTTTGTATGCTGTGTACTGTACTGTATATCTGTTCACAAACCTGGTTATATAACTGTACATTTTGACTAAACTAAATTAAGAGACCTATTTATAGAGACGTTACTGATGTCAATATAATGAATAAAGTTAACACTGACAATTAAATATAGTCCTGTTAATTTATTTTAGCTCAATGTGAATTTTAATAAGGAGAACAATGTGGGTTTTTCATATCAAAGAAGATCATGAAGCTTTTTGTATAGTGCTGCCTTGTATGGTATATATAGACAAATGCACGTGTATCAAATACACAGTGCAGGAGAAATGAAAAGCAAGGTAAATGCTTGTACTCCAAAGACAGACAATCATCAACACAAAAACAATGATATAGAAGTGAGAAGAAATGTAAACAAGATTGAATTTAACAGGTGGAATTGTCAATCAAAGGAAAATAACTCTTCTGTCTGCCAGCCAGTAAGGCTTCCTGGGCCTGACTTCATTTCCGACCCAGAGGAAAGCCAGTGAGTAAGCACCTGGCAGAGGCACTAAGACTAAATATAAAACGATGACTCATGCAGATGATCTCAGAAACTGTGCAAAAAGCAACACAAATGCTTTCAGTTGGATACAATCTTTTTATAATGAATTACGCTGATTACAATTGGTTAAGTTAAGTTCTTGTAATATAACACCATAACTGGGTCAAGTGGCAGCTTTACTGACTGTCAGTTTTTCATTGCCACCTGACATGACACCCGACTCTCTGTCTCACTCTCAATTCAATTCAATTCAATTCAATTAAATTCAATTGGCTTTATTAGCATGAATGTAGAACAAAATTGCCAAAGCACTTTACAATGTAATAATCATTACAATACAATTAAAATTACAATCAAACAGTTGCTAAGCTCAGAAAGACTGAATACATTGATTTACTGAATACATAGATTTTTCCCCAAATACATTATTTGGGGGAAAAAATCCCCTTATTCCTTGCCCGGGGGGAGGAGCAGGTTAAGGGGGTGTTGTTTGTTGTGAAATGTACCGCCCTTTGAGACTGTAATGTGATTAAGGACTATATAAATCAAATTGACTTGACTTGATTTGAATGGCTACAGCGTCAAGATATAATTTATGTTTGGGGTTCAATCTACTGGATCTTGTTTGGAAGGTTTACTGTAAGAACCCAGGTTTGACAGTATTTATGCAGAAGATCTAAGTGTTGCTGTAGGCCCACTCTGGTTGGAGACAGGAGCAAACAGTAGACACTTGATTTCTGAGTCCTATAGGGTGAGGCCTGGTGCTGCTCCAGTGCCCTTGCCATTAATATAAATATTAAAAAGAGTGGGACTCAAGCTGCATCCCTGTCTAACCCCCCGGTCTCTCTCTCTCTCTTTCTCTCTAGTTCGGCGTGGCTCCACATCTCTCCATGCCACTGTGGGCATCTAATGGACCACAAGGCACCTATTAGGTCTGCTATGGTATCCAGGCTGCCAAAGTTTGGTGACCGCGCCTCGGCAGGTTGTCTCCGGGTCACAGCCCCGACCCGCCCGAATGGCAAGACCACCCCCCCGCCGGGGTCACGCCCAAATGGACTGGTCCGTAACTCCTCCACCTTCTCCTCCTCTTCCTCTTCTTCCCACATATGGAGGAGAGAGGGCGGCTCTCCCACAACCCCCCCCGGCCGCACAGACTCCTCCAGCGAGGACAAGACTCCTCCTCCACCTCCTGCTCCTCCTCTTCAGCTCTGCGCGCCAGGGAAGGAGGTGAGGAGCATCTGCATGGGTACGGCCAAGCTACGGAGGCCTGGTGCTTCTCTGGCGGCTGCTTCTTGTACCACGACCGTCCCCAAGCAGGCCTCTAAAGCGGGGACCACGCTACCCCAGAGTGGTCCCAAGGTGGTCCACAATGGCTCCGGTTCCGGTTCTCCCGTCCGGCCCGGGCCAATCTCTGGCTCCGAGTTACTGCCGGGGCACCCCGGAGTGGGCCCCAGCTCTCCTCCCCCCCGCGGCGGCTCCTTGGACGGCCTGTCCCGCTACGGCGGCCCGAAGACGGCGTCCCTGGATCCCGGCAGCATAGTGCGCTCCCACAGCTTCAGCCACGTCCGCCAGATCCCCTCTCCCATCGGCCAGCCCACCGCCCACCGCTCCCTCTCCTTCAGCCGGGCCGTGGAGCGGGCCCAGCCACTGACTAGCACCCAGCTCCGCCCGCCCGGCGGCCCCCTCCTCAGGCCCCCGGGGCAGCTGAGCCCGGCGGCTCTGGGTGGGGGCCTCACTCACTCCTCCATCCCCACACCGCCACCGCCATCAGCCATCCTCGGCTGCCTGCGGAAGCCTCTGCTCCCCGGTTGTGGCAGCTCAGGGGCTCTGGGCCTCTGGCTGGCCCATCCGGGGCAGGCCAAGGGGCAGACGGCGCTTTCCACAGGCCGGGTGAAGGGCCCCCTGATGGGAGAAGCGGTGAGCAGTTGGAAGGCAGACCCTCCCGGAGGACGAGGGTGCGTTCTGGAGGAAGACATGTCTCTGTCTCTGTCTCTATCCTCAACCTCGGCCTCGTCTCTGGAGAGAGGGGACACCAGTGAGGAGTCCCCGGACGACCTGGACAGCGGGAAGGCCGACAGCGGGGCACAGAGCGGCCGCATCCGCCACTTCCTCCACCAGACCAGGGCCTGGAGCAGCAAGGGCCTGGCAGGTAAGAGAGTGCTCTGAACTGACCTGCGTTGAACTGATCTGAACTGCATTGAAAGGCAGTGTTACAGTAGTCATTCTCAAATTAAAAGGAACTCCCTCAGGAGCTTTGGCCCACAAATTGAAACACATTACGAATCCAAGTGGCATTGTTGATGTGAGCGGTGTTCACCACTTTGTTTGTGTTGCTATTTATCGTGTCATTGCTGTGTAGAAGTAGAGTACCAGATTAGTTTTTCAGCATGCACAGAGAACGCCACACTAGAGGAATGCCAGATGATATTATTATGATGTTATAATGATAAGTGTATTATCTTACAATTAGCTTACAATAGCTGAACTGAACTGCATTGAACTGAAATGAAATAATTTGCATTGAATTGAAAATATATAGTTTAATTTTGAAAATGTATTGTTAAATTAATTGTAATTTAAGGGAAAGGGAAGTTTGGGGTCCCTTGCTGAAGCTGCTGCCCCCGCGACCCGACTCCGGATAAGCAGGAGAAGATGGATGAAATTGTAATTTAAATGAGCTACATTTGTGTACACACAGAGATGTTGTACGGTTATTAGGCTTCTTGGGGGGGATGCAACAATACACTATATATTTATACACTGTCTAGGTGTTATGTACTGTATGTGATAGGCCATGTCTGCTCTGTGTTCAACAGGGTGCCGAGTACTACAGTGTCTTGATATACACACGTGTGTGTGCATTTCTGTGTCCACAATCTGTAGAGCCTGAGGTGAAGCTGCCCGCACAGGCGTCCCAGGAGGGGGCCGACAGCCATCAGTGCTCCTCGCTGGAGCTTTCCCCCTCCAATAGCTCAGGAGGAGGGATCTACATGTGGGACGAAGAGGGTTTGGAGCCACTAGGGGGAGCTGGCACGCACCCCTGCGACTGCTACAACGACTCGGACCTCAACGGCATGGTGGGTAACCTTTTTGTATGCTGGTATATCTGGCATTTGTTCTTGGTATATTCCTCATGTATTACCAACACCTGCACAGGTGTTATTTTGGCCAATTAATTACACATATTACAGTTGGGCAGACAGATTGTGGTATACTGTGAAGAACCAATCATATCAGAGGTGTGTGTAAACCATGCATTTTGTGGACCAGCCCTTGCAGAGGTGTAAACAGCCACACTAATTCAACGTGAGGTGTGGCTGCACAAGGGCTTCTGAAACTTTCCTTAGTGTAATGATGATGATGATGCTTTATATTTATATAGCGCTCTTCAAGGACCCAAAACACTTTACACAGAATACAGTTGGTGAGAGTGTGGTATTTCAACATTTTACTATCAACCCTCATTGTTTGATGTATACCGATTCCGTAAGCAATAGCACAGGCAGTTTGTTTATGTAGACCTCTGTTGCCAGCTTTCAGAGATGCATTCCAAGAACACTCTGCTCCTGGGAGGAAGCATTGACCCTGACATGGACGGCACACTAATCTTTTGGATGACTTTCTTCCCTCTGTGTTCTTGTGCCATGCCAGCTGATCTCAGGAATGTTTATCAAGCTTTTTTTAGGGGCATTAGAAATATAATAATCAGCGTTATGTTGAACTGCTTCTCATAAAGGCTGCATCATGAGACACAAAATATACGCTGTTAGAAAAACGAGGCAAAACTGAAGCCAGTTGGAACAGAAATGTGTGTGTGTGTGTGCGTGTGTGTGTGTGTGTGTGGATGTGAGTGTTAATGTGTGTGTGTGTGTGTTAATGTTTACCAAATGCCAACATGTTCCACAGGCATGTGTGTCTTATTCAGAGTCATTCAGTATGTGTTGATGAGTGAGTGTACGTGTGTGTGTGTGTGTGTGTGTGTGTGTGTGTGTGTGTGTGTGTGTGTGTGTTTCCCTTTGATAGCGGTATGTGTGCAGCAGTAATATGAGCAGTGCCACTTCAGATTGCTTTAAGAACAGGATAAAACCGTGAACAGATACCAAAAATGTTCACTTGTTTGGTAAATTGCAATAGAGGCTGTTGCAATAACATTTGTGTCTTCATTGATATTATTATAACAATAGTACAATGCATTGCTCTTGTGAACATCATTTTATTTAGCTTTTGTTCAGTATTTATAGAACATCTGAAGCGGCTAATGGTACTGGGTTCCGTACTGTAAGCTTCCAGCTTCACAGAAGGTGAACTAAGATCCAGACACTATAGAAATAAGGGTCAGTATCTAAGTTTGTATATTGTGCCATCTAGTGGCCACTTGAATCTTTAAATTTGTAATTATAATAAAGGGGGTTAATGATAATATACATACCTAGTAGTACTAGTTTATTCAATTGTTTGTTTGAAACTGGCACTAATGGCTCTTATTGGAACATGATTTAGTTGTGATCCCCTTCATGCATATAAGCAAGTTGCTCACCACTAAAGAAAACAATAGGTTTTTAAAGTCTTGGGCACCGTACAGCAGAAGCACAACATAAAATAATTTGCATATGACATAAATATGCTATGACATATGTCATAATAAATGTTACAACAGCGTTAGCAGGCCATAACTGGAAGCTTGAATTGGAAAAGATGTGAATATACTGTATGATACAGGAATATAATCCTATTAATAAATGCATTGGATCCTAAATCAGTAGCTCCCAGCAAATAGACTATTTTACTGCTCCTTTATGGTCACCAGATATATATAAAATCTGTTCTGCTCAGAACTCTTATCTGCCCATTTTGCCGCACAGTGACTGGTGGCTTGTGGTAATATAAAAAACACTGATAACAAAAAAATTAAATTGAATGACCGTCTGAATTTTAAATGAAAATAAATTAGCTAATTTCATTCAACACATCCATTTCCTGTCTTGCTCCTTCTGTTTTACCGCCCTCCATTTTAGAAAATAGCCTTTAGATAAATTGGGAAGTTTCAGTGGCAGTTGCAAATGATCAATAATTGCTGCCATGGGATATTTATCCTGCAGGTCTGCCTTGCTGTATTCTGCTTAAATGGCAACGTCGACCAGTCATACAGTATAATGTTAATTTACTCTCGTGTATTTGTTGGGGAAAACCCAGATTAAATGGTTTGCCCTCTGCCAACAACACCTCCCTGGAGGGCCAGCCATGCGAAGGAAGTATGGGAAAAGCCTGCCAAACATGCCAAACATTAGTTAGAAGACACTGGAGAAAAGATATCAAAGTCTGTTTACCACAAATCTAAGCTCTTCTGTTTTCTCCACAAAAATGGATTCTCTCAAGGCTATGAAACAGTTAAAAAAACATGCTAATATAACGTCAATGTAATTTTTACTTGATATGAGAATGGCTCAAATATCAAACCCCCCTTCTTCAGCTTAGCAATGCTGTAGTTATGAATTCCCACCACAGGGTGACACTGTAGAGACATCATACAGTGTATGTATGTGCAGATTTGTGTCCAGTGTGCATCTGCATGCACAGGCTGCATTAAAACAAACACATACAAAGTATAAATATTATCTGAATCAATATTACAGCATTCCCATGATCAATTTTGCAGTGGTCCACAGGCAGAAAATGGAAACAGGGAAACCTGCTTTAGCTTCGTGTCTCTCTGGCACAAATGACATTTGCGATGCAACAGCATTGTTTGTTTAAAGGATTTAATAATTGCCGATGTTCACAGCGGGTTTAAAACCTCTGCCAGGAGGGGCACTCAGAACCTATATCCACGCCTGTATTATTGAGTGATTCCATAGAATAATTCAGTAATTCATGCTCTGATTATTATGCTGCACCATCTAGTTTTCATCTTTGGGGAGTGGATCGGACATGTTCTGGAACATGTAGTTCAAATAGTGGTCAGGATGTCGGAATGATGCGGAATTGAAGTTATTGAAAATGAAAGTTTTTGCTACTTTCGATAACTGTGTGGCACTGTGATTTCTCTCTCATTAAAACCAACATATTTCCCAGGAAAATACAACAGTACATATTCCCCTCATCGCATGGAACGTTATTTTACTTTATGTGTTCGATGATTACCTCTTCTTCCCCCAAATGAGTGGTAATATACAATTTTTCTTCTTATTAGTTTTTAGTGTCTTTTACAAACGGCTTTGGTGTGTTCTTGCTTGCTTCCTCCTCCAACCACAGTGGTTCATGCGTTGTGCTCTCCTTGACATCGACGCTGCAGCGGCGCTGAATGTGCTGCTCCTTGACTCTTTATCTTGCCTCTAATTTTAGTCTTTTGTTGCGCGGAGTCGAGACAGGTCAATTCAAGTGAGTGAAGTGCTTAAGCCTTTTGTCTGTTGAGTAGGCTGCAGTTGTGGAACACGCTTGCCAGATGAGCTAGCAACACTCTTGCATTAATTAGGCTAATATGTCACCCGCTTCTGTTTGTCATCCCATTAGAAACTGATAGTGCTGTCAGACCTGCAGGCAAACAAGCTTTTGCATGTGTGTGTGTGACTCTTCACATACGCATGTCATGCTTTACTCGTTCACAGTTACACTCCCACACACAAACATTAGAGCGTGTGCACACACACACGCACGCACAATTTAGTTCATAATGACAATCTGCGTCATCCCTTAAAATTACAGGCTGCAGTCTTACAGGCTATAGTCTCCTCACTGCCTCTCTGACCTCTTGCTTTCCAACCACAGACTTTCATTATATATTTACCAAACCACTGGAATTTATAGCTTTCCAAAACAGTCAGCTTTATGCCTAGTCGGGAGTTAAGCAGAGCAGAGGGGCTCTAATCATTTTGTTTTTGTATCAATGCTAATTTGCCAGAGGTATTATTTACATATCATATTATTATCCTGCAGGCTGTTTTATTGAACAATTGAATTGAACACGGATATAACAACTCATGTTGAATCTCATGTCTAATGTCAGATCATTATTTGTCATTATTGATGGCTAAAGGTAAAGCCTAAAGAACACTAACATCAAACATCATACAATAGGTTTTCCAAGACGCACATGTACTGTACAGTATACACCCACACACCAATGCGAACATGCACAGTCTGTGCACACATACAATTGCCACACAACATACTGTATGTATTAATACAGCGTATCCCCCTGAAATCATTTCACTTTTTTCCCCGAGAAGCAGAATGTATAAACACTGAGCTGAGCATGAACCAGTCTGTATGTGTTAGTCATACCTCGAAGAGGAGCAAACCAGAAAGACAACATGTTTTTGAGTGGAGGGCTTTCTTTTTAGAACACAGATGGCCTCAGCGTGTTGTCGACGCGCGCCGCTAACTGAAATACACCACATTTGTTCGAGATAGTTCCCCGTCATAACAGCAGTGAGAAGCAAGTAAAGGGCCACATCGGTGCACAAACTCCATATCTGCTACATATCCTCGTGTCCAGACTGCTGGACAGGAGGATTGGTGTAATTTATACCCTTTGAAGCAAATTTCCGCTGCCCACCCATCCATCTTCCTAACAATCTCAGGCTGTACAGTGAGCATCTAATTGTCCCCGTGAAAGTCAATAAGGTTTTGGCAGCGGTGAGCCTTAGATTACTCTGAATCTCACACTTGTTGAATGGAGAATGGTTATATTCACTTCAATCTTTTCAGTTTTTTGGGGAGAAAAGCGCCTTTGTACGCCTTTGTTTGAGAGCAGCAAATGATTCAGGTAATTGGATAACAAAGAAAAGTACCAATTATTGGACTACAGAACATAGCCTCTGTCATTAAGACTAGATACACTCTATATATAAAGCATTACACTATTGAGTAGGAGGTCTTAATGTCAGACCAGAGATAATATCATACACATACACACTCAACCCTTTTTCAGTCAAAATAGCTGAGCTCACCCAAACGGACAATATACCAATATCCTGAGACAATGCATTAGACTTAATGGACTGTTTGAATCGTTGGATCATTTGACTCTATCATGTTGACATCAGCATTGAAAGGCAGTTGACCTTTGGCCTGTTTGAAGGTTGGGACAGAGCGTCTACATGTACAAGTTTTAACTATGCTGTCTGAAGCGAACCATTATGTTCAGCGTGATCCTCCACTGTGCCACCTATTGATCGTGCACTTCTTTTTCCAGCTGTTTTTAGAGGTTGGCTTGTTCAGGCTGCATTTTTGTTTCCCTGTTTGCACGCCAAGATCATTTCTATTTAAGCCTCAACCAACATCTAACAATGACCCCCGACCTTCCAACAGGGAATGCTCACTCACTGTACATAAAGCTTGCAAGTCCCAACTGTTTTACTAGCTGTAACACATTGACTTCAATGTCATGTTTGCAATATTGCACACATGGAATGCGATGATATAGTTCCTCCACAAAGGGACCAACACTGAAGAGACATGCATGCTGTGTACTGTAGCCTGTGGGCTGTTGCGTGAAATTGATTGCAGTTGTTTTTTGAATCCCCTGAAGTGTATGACCTAACTTTCCACTTCTATGATGATCTATAAATGAAGGCCATATCATGCAGGTAATGTGTAATTATAATTATCTGGTGTGTTAAATTCATATTTTTTGTGGATGTAAATATATATATATATATATATATATATATACACACACACACACACATATATGTACAGGGCTGGAAATGTATCTCACCCGATCGCCTCAGGTGAGTAGTTTACTTTTTCAGGCGAGTATTTTGAGAGCCACCAGTCCGAGTGCACTTTTCAGCAGCGATATAATTAATGAATTACTGCGATGAGCCTGCGAAGTACTGAAATGACTGAGGATAAACCCTCATAATCAGACAACCTTAATAAAAAAGAGACTGTATTATAATTGATGGACACGTCATCATTTTAGAATAGCTCCATAAGATAACCAGTCGCTAAAATATTAGAAGGAACTAGAGTCTAGACAACATTAGCGACGGCAAGCCTGTAAATGCATCATTCCTTTCACTATGCTGGCGTGATCGGGTATGTGTACAGTGCCTGCGTTGGTGAAACGGATTGATAGTTTTATTTCAAATGTTTTACGTTTCACGTGAATTATCAATTGCCTCGTTGACATTATGTTTGCTGAGCGGGTCGCAGTGTTGCAGAGTGATGCAGAATGATGCAGTGCTCTCGCTGAGCATTAAATATGCCTACCTGTAGTACAGCCTATGTAGTACAGCTCAAGCTATACGTAGCTATACGTAGCTATACGTAGGCCTACCTGTGTATCAGGAGGACCCTCCCACAGCCACACACTGCTCGGTGCGAACAGCAGACAGGGAATGCAGAACATACTTCTGTCTGCCCAGCTACAAAGCCAATACTTTCTTGACTGCTGTAATGACTGATGAAATGTAGCCTAATCTTATTCAGTTTTCTCTGGTACAGTAGCTCAGTGCTCTGTATTATAATAGGCCTACTGGCTGTGAGCTATGAAACAGTGATATGCTATCCTAATGGGTAGGCTACTGTAGACTATGGTGAATCCTTATGTGAAGTCAGTTCCATTAATGTTTGGTGCATTATAATTGTTTAATTAACAGTCTACACTATATAATAATAATAAAATAGGCTAGTATATTTTTGTGTGTGTGCATAATAACCTACCATTACACTGCCAATTTGCTTAATTTGATTAGTCAGCGTTCTTGAAATTGGGAAACACAAGTCTTTTCCAGTGGGGATATGTTCCTTTGACAAAACTGGAACGTTTGCAACATACGAGTTAATCACAGACTGTGGTATGGGGGAATATCAAAAACGCCATTAATTTTTTCCATAGGGAAAATCTGTTAGACCCAGACCTTATATGGGCACCAGCACCTTCGAAAATGGCTGGCGACTTCGACTGAGCTCGAAGTTAGCAAGCGTTCTTGAGAATAACTAACCACAGCTTTCAAAGTTTTCTAATCTGTATGTGTTTCTACTCATTCAGAACACAAGGCTTTAGTGTACATGCTCTATAAAATATCAATGTTATTATACAGTGTTTTCATTTACTGTAAACGGCTTCACAAATGGCAGCAATTTATCAAAAGCAAATGTTTAACTTCTAGCCCAGTTTCTATTCTAACAATGACTGCAGTGTTTTGAAGTGGTGAAAATGAAATATAAATAAAATAAGTTATTTTGTGCTATTTTTGTGTTTCCTGCTGTGCTTTTTGCCTATACGTGCATAATAATAGCTATTTAGTATTATGTATTTAGTAATAATAATATTAATAATAATACATTACACTATTATTGTAATGTTATTATGCTTTGCCACCCACACTTCCACCAACCAGATTCCATGAGATCACTCAATATACATCCTCAACCCACACACATGCACACACACGGCTATGGTCCAGTAGAAGATTATCCATTCTTCTACGTGCCCTAAGCCTCTCTGTCCTCCCAGAGTGAACTGTCATTTACTCTAGAGCGACTACGTGACAAAGACTCTGTGTGAAGCCGTGTGTGTGTGTGTGTGTGCTCTGCATGCATGTGTGCTGTTGTGTGTATGTGTGTGTGTGTGTGTGTGTGTGTGTGCGCGCCTTGTTGAATGGAAATGAAAGGGAGGAACAAGTTGAAAAAAGAAAGAAGGCGATTAGTGCGGACTAGTATAATTGAAGGGTGATTTTAAGGGGCTGTGATGACAGGCGTTTGAGATAAGTCTGTGGAAGAGACCTCATGCACCATTGACTGGGTGCAGACATGCTCAATGTCTCACATCCCATGGCTGTTGGACCGCACAACTGACGCCTTCTTGATTACTTTGATATGATTTGTGACATTACTCCAACAGACACGGCAACATAGGAATAGGCCTTATCGGACAGTATTCACAAACACCAGTCTGTCCGGCTTTGTACAGTGTCACCAGAAATCCCACAGTTGGCTCATAGGCAGTGTCCAGGCAGTGTCCAGGCTCATGAGAAGAAAGCAACGTAATGTCGTGTGTTCACATGGAACATGGACGGCACAGCAAAAACCTCCAACGGAATGGCAGTTGGTATGGTGATGTCCCGCTGTTTACAAATAACTGAATACAAATACATTGAATATAAATATTTTGTGGCAAATGTTTTATGTACAGTAGTTACAGTATGTTTGTATTCCATCTACAGTAGCATTCTAGTCTTGTACTGCCTTCTCGTTCTCGTCGATGTTTTCCCCGTGTGTGAGGGAGATGCGAACATCGTTGTAAATGCCAGCACGGAGGACAGCAAAAATATATAGTATATAAATACTTTGGATGGCATGAGCACGGAGGACAGCAAAAATATATAGTATATAAATACTTTGGATGGCATGAGCACGGAGGACAGCAAAAATATATAGTATATAAATACTTTGGATGGCATGAGCACAGAGGACAGCAAAAAGTAAAGATATTATTTAGTATATAAATACTTTGGATGGCATGAGCACAGAGGACAGCAAAAAGTAAAGATATTATTTAGTATATAAATACTT
>JAODTR010069970.1:0-15860 GCA_025399935.1 Amblyopsis rosae | reverse complement strand
ATAAAGTCAAATGTCATCTCTTCTGAGACTGGGGGGTTATCTACAGTATGTGCCATGGGGTTGGCTACTGTAATATTATCTGTACATACATAGCATGAATGGTATAATGTCCGATGCCAATTAAAGTCTGAGGCTTTGTGTTGCCCGCTCGGGGCTCCGCGGAAATACCACCGGGACCTCCATGACTTGGTGCACGCACAAGAGTGCTTCTAGTGCGAATAAACATTCACCGAGATTCCGGTCGGCGCTCCGGAGGTATCGAAAGCGCGAGGCGAAAAAGCGTCGTTTAAAATGCATTGTAGTAAATTACAGCATAACACGTGAATGTGTGCAACACAAATATGCGACGTATCCTACATATTTTATTCGCTTCCAGAGTGATTTTGCTTCACTTTCGCCACGCGATGTGTTTATCAACCATTGATGTCACATGACAATAGCCGAACTTTTTACTTAGACTTGATAAGATGAAAACTATTGCTGGAAAGGTCGAAGGCACCGCTTGCATATCTTAAGGTACCGTATTATTTTTTGTGAAGGTATTACTCCCTGGTAATCCCCCTAGAGCGCAAATTAGCCTACTTGCTGTTTTTCTTTTCGACGAATGGAGGCGGCGCACTTCCACCGTACCGACCTGGTACCAAAGAATCGGTTCTCATGACATCCCTAGTTCGAACATAAGGATGCTCATAATTTTACGTGGTACCAGAGCACCCAACTCACACCTCCGGCGGAGCTTCTCTTGTATCCATGTGGAGGTTGGGGACATTGAACCTGAGTGGCAAATGTTCAAAGCTTCCATTGCTGATGCTGCGGTGAAGGCCAAATTAGTAGCAAAGAAAAATGCAATATGTTGTTTTGCATTATTGCGGGATGAGCGACGTTGATCAGAGAGGTAGGCAGTGGCGTCTGGTCGATACGCTGTTGATATCAGTATTGCTAAATTAATAAAGGGATCTATAAGGGATATAGTGCAGATGCTGTACAAATTTGTCATGATATATACTTTAGTAAACATCAAAATATCATATGTTTTATTAAATTGGTAAAGCTAAACACACAAGACTGTAGCATTTAATTAACTTATCAAATATTGTTTTTTCCAAGTTGAGTAGGCCAAGTTTGATGGACTGGCAGAAAAGCCATATTTTATATTTTGCGTAAATGTAGCTATATCATTTTAAGACTTTATTTAATTTAATTGCTTAATAGCCTACATGTATAATTTCAAAATACACTGAGTCTACCGTAGTACTTATGCTTTTTGCTGGACCGGCCCCTGCTGCTATACTTAGTACATACCCCTTTTAATCTTTGATAACAAAGGAAACAGAATTATGAGAGCTGCTCACTATATCGCAATCGCAATCTTTGCCAAACTAATCATAATATAATTTTTTGATCATATCGTGCTGCCCTAGTCTCTATTAAAGGTGTAGTAAGTGATGCTGCAGAAAGATTGGAGATATATTGGAGATAAGACACTGGGATAATGTTGTGTGATGCAGTGTGCACTGCTTTGTTTGTGTTGCCATATACTCTACAGGTCCATGACACTGGATTTGCATTCACAGCGTAGCCACAGGGTCTTTAAAGTGTTACTGTACAAAAGCGTTGAATGTATTATTCACAAAGTAAGGCCTTAACAGTATTGAAATATCACTTATATTATCTTATAAGTATTGCATTTCTGTTAAAGATGGTATGTGTACACAATTACCATCTCCTCTAAACATCAAATCAAATCATATCGTTCTTACTGTTCACCGTTTGTAAATAAAAAGTTAGTTTACTGAATAACAACCATTTCTCTTGTCTTTATAGTCGAATCAGACTGGATATTATAGTAGGACAATTGGCTATTACATGATTTTAATAAACATCTAATGTAGCCTACTCTGGAGAAGTGCATGCAATAGCCCGAGACGTGACATAACATGTCAGTTTTAGAATGGCAGGTTTCCAATATATTTTCAGTTTTAATTCTGCTTCCACAATTCCGCTAAGAATGCAAAAGGCAATGCACAGGCTTATTCTTAAAATCTACCAGCCTCTAAGAGAAGTGCACAGATGTGAAGTGTAATTTGAACGAGAGGTTTTCGACCTTCGCACAGCAACAGAAAAAGGCTATTTCATGTTTTAATTCTTATGTATTTAGCTGATAAGCATGGCAACTAGGCAATGCCTGAAAATATTCACAACTGTGGTTTGCTCTGTCCCGATCGCTCCCGATCTAATCTTTCCGGCCGTTCTACAGGCCATCTGCATTATATTATCTGAAGACGACCCAACGCACCAGACGCACCAGTTACAAAAAATCGGAGGTGCGCGGCTTGGCTCGCAACAGACGCGCAGGGCCAACATGCCAGGCCACGCCTACAAATTAGACGTCAATTTTGGTGCGCGCCACGCGCGCCGTCGTGACTCTGTCAAGTATAAACTAGGCTTAATGCGTCAGAGGCAGCCAGTGCATGCCAGACGACAAGAAACACAAAACCAGGAAATAGCCTTGCTCTGCGTTTAATAATAATAATAATAATACATTTGATTTGGGATGCCTTTACATTGCAAATACACAGAAATAAAACAGTTGACTGAAATATACATACTATAGTAATAAACACTTTATCTGAGAAATATATACAAAATCAGGTGAGAGTGGAACAAAGGGTCAAACATCATACGCAACTTTGAACAGGTGGCTTTTGAGGAGCTTCGCAAACGAGGTGACCGTGGTGGCATGTCGAATGTACAGTGGAAGTGCATTCCAGAGTCTGGGGGCAGAGCAGCTGAAGGACGAGCCCCCATGGTTGAGAGGTGGAATGGGGGAGTGACGAGAAGTCCTGTAGAGGAGGAGCGAAGAGCTCGGGAGGGAGTATATGGCAGGAGAAAGTCAGAGAGGTACAGAGAGGGATTTCTAGATATTGCGGAGGTGGAAAAAGGATGCCCGGGTAATGGTTTTAATGTGTTATTCAAATGAGTTTAGTTACTGGTAGGCCTCGGTCACACAGATGTGTCGCAAAAAACTCGTCGCCAGCAACACCATTGTTTTCCTATGGTACATGGCCTGGCATGCACTCTTCCCTTGTGCACTGCTCGTCAATATCACACTTGGCCCAGGCAGCAATCTCTGTGTGATCGGAGTCGTAGGCATCCCAACAGAAAACAGAGCACACAGTCACAGCACAGCGATATAATAACCAAGAAAGGAACGCATGATAATCTCCAACCTAAATGCTACCCACTACTGTAAACAATCAACATATAGCACGTCTGGAGTGTTCTTGGGACACATACTGGCGAGAAGAACGGCTTGGAAATGTCAAAAGAGGTCATTTTGGCCCATTTGCATGTATAGCGGCTTACTCGCCAGTCCATTAGAAGCATTGAGTCAGCATCAAGCATAATCCATTTACAATTGATACTCTTCTGATTCAATCGTGTGGAAAGCAATGCGTCTCCAATGCAGTGGAATGCCAGGGCATAAAGTGACCAGTAAGTATGTCTTGTATGACCAAACTAGGCTATTGTTTCACCAGAACAATGTTGGTGTAATTAACAGATTCAACTAAAATACATGTTTTATATCCTATGCCTTGAGCATATTACTATAGGCTTGTATTCACTCAGACTTCACTTCCTTGTGCAATCAACGCTCGCTTAAAAAAAAACATTCTATAATCTGATTCAAATGCACAATATTTTTGTAAATGAGACATTTGCTAGAAATAAAAATTGTTCATATGCTTTTAAGCCAACTCCAATCTTATAATAATGTCCTGAGTATCTCTCGGCATACATCTTCTCTTGAGGGCTGCAGCCTGCTCTGGAAGCTAGTGACTCACCTTGCCTCTTGAGGTAGAGAGTGGTATTACCAAGGGTACGGACCGGACTAGAGTTCTTCATGGGTCCCCCGAGACATGAAATTCAGAGACCTGACCAGGTCGGGTCCAACTTTAAGTGTTTGACTCGGATCGGGTATGGGTCCGTTTAAAAAATAAAATACACGGTACTTTTCGGGTACAAGTCTGTTGAGATCTGTTCAGAACGGATCTCAATATATGCGTTTTTCATTTATGCAAATCGGGTTGAGTGACAAATGCTGGTTAATATCCGAAATTAACCAAAGAATGTTACAAAAGACCCAGCTGTTCATTTCAGAAAATATCTCTACAACGCAGTACATACAGGTCTTTGACATATCATCAAACTAATATTTATTTACACCTCTTTTGATAATATTTTATGTTTTTTTTGTCTATTAGTGCTTTCTTGGTGCATTATCAATCCGTCAAAAATCTAAATGTCAGTTTTAAAATGCAAGACACATTGAAATGGTGAGGAATGCTAAATTAATTATGCATTTTTAGCGTCTGTGTGGACTGCATAAACTTTTGTAAAGCTAAGTAACAGCTGTCAATATGTGCAAGGAAAATATGATGCTGACTGCCGCGTAGGTTACAGCTTTACTTTGAGGATGAAAACAACGATACAGGCCAGATTATGAGAATGCGCAAAATAATGCATTCTAATGCCACTATAAAGAAATGCAGTCTCTTTTATGAAAAAGAGCTCGTATCATAAACCTATTAATGTTTACAAAAATAATGCACTACCGGTGTTATGTGCCTACTGGTTTCCAAGATAACTGGTTCGAGTGCATGTGGTGTGCGCGCTTGTGTTTACTTAACCGCAGCACACATCTGGCAGCAGATTCGTCTAAATTACACAAATATTAATACGTTTTCATTTCTCACCTCATCACTACATTAGCAAATAGGTTTTATATCAATGAGAACTACAATCTAGAAACTAGAATCACAACCCTCTACAACTCCCAGGATTAAAAAAAAAATATTAGTTTCGAAAAGCTAGTTTCTCTGGAGTGAGTTTCGATCACGCGAAATATAACAAGATAAATAACTATTACGCAACACCTTAACCACTAGACTAGACCAAAGCAACTTATATTAAGTCTTCAGCCAATCATATATGAATGACTTGGACAATAGACGTCGTAACATTTTGTTTTGAATTCCCTTATGACAACTGGTTTCAGTGCGGTAGGTGATAATACACATTATTAGTACAACAGTGAGATCATTAGGGTTAATATAGAAAATTTTCAACGTCATGGGACATTGATTAATATTTAAGTCTCCAATATTTGCTGTCTTATGATAATTTGCTTAGTCTATAGCCTATTAGCACGTATAGGTCATCAACCTCGTAAAATTTTGTTTTGAGTGATGATGCTGGTTTCATAGGCTAACCTAATAGGCTACAGTCCAAAACGATAATGTTCAGATCATTGTTGAATAGCATTTGATCATCGTACTAAGCCATTGATTAATATATTGCCATATACACATTTGTGTTGAGTTCTTCAGGTTGATATGAATAATTGTAGCCTCTGTCTAGGACATGGAAAACACTACTGGGTGTGGTGAAAGTGTCTGAGTAATTTCAAAGAATGTATGCTAAGATACAGTATAGTCGATTCAAGGCTGTTATAGCCAATTGCCAATCACCAACATTTGTAAATGTAGGTTATATAAAGAGGATTAGAGAAGTGAATTTGTGTAAGTGAAACATACATACAACAAGCGTTGCAGATCTTAGACGTAAAGGCAATGGACCCAAACAATATCAAATAAATATTAGATTTAAAATTAGATTTATATCCTGCCCACTTTAGACTACTAGACTAACGATATTGGAGACTTTGAAATTAATCAATCTTGTCATTGAAAATGTTCTATATTAATCTCTACTGATGTCACTGCTGTGAATGTTTGAACTGTATCATCTACCGTAGATAAAGTAAACCAGTTGTCATAAAGCTATTCAAAACAAAATGTTACGACGTCTACTGACCAAAGTGATTAATATTAGATAAAATGTAATGTCTGGTTCCATATCCCATCACACAGCAGCTTTTAATTTTCCATAAATGTTTCAGGTTTTTGTGACGTGCGGTGTCGTGCCAAATTGTGTATGCCTGCCGAAATTCCAAAAGTGGATTTTATTTTTATGGGCTGTATTCCTGCTCAAAAATATTTAAACCTGTATCCAAGGACATTATGAATTATAATATAGGGCAAAAGGTAAGGTATAATATGGTAAAATACTTTAGAGTCATAAGATAATTGCAAAATGGATACTTTATTTTATATGGGGCTTCTATTGCACAATAGGGCACCTATTGTAACTGAAAAATCCCAGAATCGATATTGTATCGAATCGAAAATGAAATAGATTTAGACCTTGTGAATCGGAATCGAATCGATTCTGGAAATCAGTGGCGATACCCAGCCCTAATTATAATGTTTGGTTCTTTTACAATAACATAATAAAGAAATACCTCAGAGCAACAAAAAAGGTACATGTTTGTAAAGAGGTATTCAAAATTGTTCACCCCACAAGGACATCTCTGATGCCAATATATTTTACAAGACCAATTAAATGCTAATGTTCAAAGATTAAAACACCTTATTGTACCAGACATTTCAATTTTCAATGACTGTTAGACTATTCTCAGGTCAAGAAACTATGTCATAATGTGTTCAAAACGAATGATCTTTTAGGCACATTACTACAGCAAGCTGCTGCAACCTATTTACTGTGCTCTTATCTAAAGATGAAATGGCTCTGTAATTATACTTTAGTTATGCCAGACAGGCCAAGGGCAAGGAGACAACCTGAGATTCCTGCTACAAGCCCTAAAGTAACATGCACATAGTTTGCATTGTTCTGGGATCTTAGGTGTGACAGATAACCTTCAGGGTTAGAGATAAAATCATAGGCAGGAATGAGTTTATGACTCTACAAGATGCGAGTCACTACACTTGATTTGCTTTCAGTATAAGGGAAAACATTTTCTTCTAGCCACAATATCTTAGAAAGGATTCTGGGACATGTTTGGAAGTGTTTGGATTATAATGGGTTTGTGACAGTGACTTGTCTCTGTGTGCATGCCTCTGTCTAGTCGTCTTTGAACCAAGGGTATTAAGACCAAGGCATAGGCAATGTTTACATCAGTGGCCGACACCGGGAAGGCGGTATCAGGCGCAAGCCACCTCTACTGTCAGCAGCCAACACAAGAGGGCCCACCGCACACACCCATCTCCAGAGGTTATCTCTCCAGGAATGTGGGCACATTGTAGATAAGGAAACACAAGCAAACTCATTATCTTTGATTTATCCACTTAGGATACACCATGACTTTTCTGGACAGTTGATAAAAGACAAATTTCCCCGGGGGTTGAATGCGCTCACACAGGCCGACAGGGCCCCTGAACCGCTATGCGGGGAACATCTTTCACGTGAAACGCGGCTCTCTCTGATATCTTTAAAAGGTAATCCATCAGTCCTGCCGCTCGGCTGACGTTTAGAGCACCCTTCCATTTGCCTCTTTATGGAGCAGGACTGCACACCAAGTAGGGAAACAATTATGAGTGGGATTTATGGAGCTTCCCAGTGTGAGATCATTATTCAAGCTCACCCCAACCACTCCACCCCCAACACCCACGTAACAACACATTATTCACACCAGGACCTACAGTACATTTTAGGTTGAAGGCATCAAAAACTGATTTGCACTAAACACCGTATATTAATTAGAGATGATCCACAATATGCTTCAATGCAAAAGTAGGATGTTCAACACCCATCCTTAGATTTAGTGTACGTTATCATAACATGTATTATTACATGTAATATGCTAACAGCAGTCTGGTCCACAGGAAGAGGATGTACTGTATTTGACGGTTAAACATTAAACATACATTTCTCCAACCACTATAACAGGAAGTCACATCTAATATCCACTTTTGTGTTAAGAGTAAAATATAAAGTGCCTATAATATATGATAACAATTTACAATAGAAAAAAACAGCTAATGTTATGGCTTGGAATTGTGGAATACTGTGCGTACATTTACGCGATAGCAATCAGCATAGTAGGATGACTACAGAATAAATGAGCATCCCAATGTAAACTTAAAAAGAATCTTATAAAGGTATGGTAGCCTATTTACTGTCCAGTAAGTGGCATGTCATTAGGGAGCATATTATGCATATGGGTGGTGGGCAGTTGGCAGTGGCATCGGACCGGCAGGCATGCGTAAGTCCCGGGTGCTCTCTCATCTTCTTTTGTGGGTTTTGGTTTGCATTTTTCGCCAGTTTCCTGTTCACCTATTTTGCTGTGAGTCCCTATATGGTTTGTGTTTGCGAATGTTACATGATTTTGGATGTAGTTTGTGTTTTGTTTAACGCTGAGCAGTCCAATAGAGTCTGCCTGCAGCATGCACTGTCAGGCTCATGCACTGTCAGGAATCTCAGATCACTGAGTTAGCCATCTGATGTCAAACCATAGCAAAACAAAAGCGGTCACTTGGAAACGAATGAAAACATTATATCTAGCTGTGTGCCGCTAGCTAAGCTTTGCTATTACAATATATTATATATTATGATTAAAACATTTATTTTGAACAAATATCTTAACCTAAAAATAAAACATATAGCCTACCAATATCCAACACAGTATTACTTAAGACAGTTTGAGTTTGAGTAGGATTTGTGCTTGTTTTGTGCATATAAAGATGTTTTCCTTGTTTCTGTTGTTTTACTAAGGAAATAAGCAACTCATTTGTAGATGGTGATGTGTTTTACACTTTACAATAAGGCTACACTTTGCCAGTTATACATATTAATTACTCACTAGTAAATGGTGATGTGTTTTACACATAACAATAAGGTTCCCTTTTGCCAGTTATAGATATTAGTAAGGAATTAGTACTGTGATGTGTGTCACACTTTACAATAAGGCTTCCTTTAAACAGTTTACATGTTTGTAAGTCATAAATAGATGATATGAGATGTTAAGATACAGTACATCAAGGGATGTATTCATATCGAACTGTTTCGGTACAGACGTTGCGGTTCAGTGCATGCATGTTGAACGGTATGGTGCGCAGGTAGCATAATGCGGAATCAAAATTCAGAAGCTCAAGTTTCACACAGAGCCTTTAAACTGTAAGCCTTGGCTCAAATTAGACTCACCTGCCATGCTTTCAAAACAGTTGTGTGGTGAAAATATTACGTTGTTGGGTCAGAAAAGTACAGTGTGTCGGCGTTGTTGTACATTAAAAGACCATTGCATAATGCATGCGGAGCTAAAGTGGCGAGTTTTTTCTCAGCATTTGGACTGCCATGCAAGCGAACTGCGCTCGGATTACTGACAGATTTAACCTGTCCCGCACTGGTTAATGTAAGTAAATAGCTCATAATTGTTGCATTTCTGTAACGTGTGGGGGTGAGAGTGCATATACCCTCCTCCACACAGGTGCACAGTAACAATAATGGTCTTAAGTTTGTATGTGTGTGTGTGTGTACACAGCAATAATTAATGGAATGTTACAACTGCATCATGTAGTCTAAACATACAATTTGGCATGATTTATGACAGTTATGTAGAATCATGAATTTATTAATATATCACAAGAAGTCATGTGAGCAACAAAGTAATGAATACAACATTACAGTTGGATTAATTAAATTATTGAGAAAGGGAGATCAGCTGGCTAGTGAGCTCATTGTGATCATCTGACAATTGAGATTAAGCGTGGCAGGGCGTGCCTGAACTATCGCTATTTCGCTATGTTGCGTTTGATTTAAAGTATATTTCTGCTCCTACAATACTGTAGTTTTCCATGGTATGGCATATTCTGTAAAAAAAAAATAAAAAGTGAGGTTATATCTGAACCGGGACCTCTGAACCGTGACTTCATTTGACCATTTTACCCATAAGTACATCAATATGGATGGGGGAATCAACTCAGTGAACAACTAAGGATGTTAACAAATTGAGAAGAGAAAGTAAGATATTTGCCCAATCTGAGCCTTAGCAGTACAGCTACAGATGTGGGATCACTATTTGGCAAGAAACAAGTCACCATTGTCTATTCATCTTATGTGTTAGAATAGGTTATTCATTATTTATAAATGGTTCCATAACTTACTTCTACCATTCTTAAACCCTTATATACTTATTGTAACATGGTACCGATGCAGTACATCAAGTGTTTGATTGTAAAATGCAAATTCTCTCTCTCTCTCTCGCTCTCTCTCTCTGTAACATTCTCGTTACAGACTTTTGTGCTAGGTTTTAAACACTGTCACCAGAAAAAAACACAAATGTCAGCTCATACTTTTTTTTGAGTCAGGCTAAAATTGCAATCTATGTTAGCAGAAAAAGGAAACTTTATCTTAATCTAAATGTTGAGGTTTTGCTTTTATTCACTCAGATGGTAAAAGCTAGAGTAAAAGTAGATTTTACATACTGTTGTTCAATGGGAGATCTGGCCACTTTATTGAATATTTGGTAATACGGAGTGCTGTGCTTATGTACAGGAGGGGATCTGGTCTGGTTTGTTTAGAATAGAACCACTGTGGTATCCGTTTTGATTGTATGTGTGTTTTTTTAACAACCTTTGGTAACTTACTTGTCACTCAATAGACCTTCCTTGTAACTGATTGTTGTAGAATATAAAGGTGTGTAAAAACACAAACACACACTCTCTCTCTCTCTCTCTCTCTCTCTCTCTCTCTCTCTCCCCCCCCAAGTTGTTCTGTGGCCTAGCTGTGGCGTTCAAGAGCTTGGACTTTAAAACCTTTCATCCTCCATCTGACGCTGCACCAGTAGAAGGCTGGCAGGTCTTCACACACCTACAAAGATAGCTACTGAAACAAAGTCAAACAGAGTCAAATCCAGTCAAAGGCCTACCAGGAAAATGCTCTATTTGAATTTCTGGTAGAGCAGAACACTTTAGACTTTATGGAAAATTACTTTAGAATGAAATTTCTTCACTTAACAAATGTTTACAACAAAAAAAAGCTACGATACAATTGTACATATGGAGGCATTAACATTAATTTAACTATGTATGCTTGTTTTTGAGGATAGCATTTCTTCAAATTTAAAGGGAATCAAGTGCAAATCCCTTAAGACTGATATGTTGGAACTTTGAACAATACAGAGGGGAAAGTGCTCCTCCAAAAAGATAATTAAAGCAGAGCAGTAAATAAACACATGAATGCAATTTATGAGCTTGGTGTTGAGTGAAGGGAAGCTTGCTGTGCCGACTGTTCTAATTAGCGTGTTGGTGAATGATAGTGCTCCATCACTGGGCACACACTGGAGCAGGAGCAGTGGGTGGAGGATGGAGCCTGTCTAGTAGTGATGCGTGGGTCGTAGCTTTTTACAACCCGCACCCACCCGACTCGTTATGAGAGCCAACCCGCACCGCCCTACCCGTAAAAATATGTGTTCATCTACCACCCGAATACCGACCAGACCCACAAACCGCAAACTTGAGCCTGTAGAGCAATGGCAATATAGATATACCGATTTCTACGTTTCAAAGGGACATTCACTGGCGCAGGCAATAGCAGAGCCACCAAAGCCTAAGCCTAATGTCAGATACAACAAAGTGAGTGAGTAGCCTTGCTATACTAGGCTTATTGTTTTGTTTATCTGTTGCTAGCAATAGGCTGCACTAGCAAAATACATGATTGAGCCTATAGGCAGTAGCGCGTCTGCTACTAAATAAACAAAGTTTCCACAGGTCTACATTCAACTTTATAGTTCGGTATGGCTAATGCAGATAGCAGATTATATGGTATACTACAGTTAGGGCTGGGCGATATGGCCGAAATTTATATAACGATATATCTCATAATTTCGTTAAATACGGTATAATTCCGATATCGATATGAACAATATAAGCCTCAGATAAACTGTTAACACCTTACGCATTTGCAAGTATACCGGGGCCTTAAGGAACACAGGGTCGCAAGTTGCTCTTTCCTATTCATGCATGTACATTGATGGGAGGGTCGAGGTGAGATTGGGAGTGTCGCGCAAACAAATGGGAGGAGATGCGTAAGGAGAGTGTAATGGCATATTTTTACTTATTCTTATGTTATTATATCTTTGTATAAGTCTTGTGTTTATGATCTGGGAACTGCCTTTCGTGTGCTTCCACAGGCACTAACATAAACTCTAAATGACCTTTTACCTAAGACTTGCCTTTCGTAGGTTTGAGATTAGTTAACCAGATGAGATTAGTTAAACACCTACAGGAAGAGCCTGGGGGCTAATCAAGAGGTCCCTGTATAAGGATGATTGACTATGCCATATATCTGCTCTGACCACAGAATGACCTGTGTTTCTAAGCGTTGATCTCTCCTCTCCTGGGTTAACCTGTAACCCCTCGGGAATGTCTTAACTGAAGCTACATCTTCTGTCTTGATTGATGATATACCCATCTGTTGTTATCATTGTAAACATGCTTTGCTGTGCCTAGTATATAAGGAAGACAGACAACAGAACATTGAACATTCTCACAAGATGCATAACTGCATTTGTCGGGAATGCTCCATTTCTATAGAAATTATTAATTAAACAAAGACTAAAGATTCTCTGTCTAAGTATATCCTTTTATTGAAATTTCCCATAACAGTACCTTGCTGCGCGTGCCCACACACACACGAAACACCCCAAGACACCTACGAAGGACAAAGATAAAAATATTAATAATAAATAAATAATGGGGGGAGTTAACATAGCTATGGAAGCTAATTGGCAGTGTTGGAGTCGAGACCGCCTAATCCGAGACCAAGTCTTCACTGAGACCAGAGTGTTCCGAGACCAAGACAAGACAGAGACTTTGAGTAGTCGAGACCGAGTCAAGACCAAGACCAAGGCAGAGCAAGACAGAGTCGAGACCAGACCAGTTCAAGTCCCATATTGCAAGATATATAGCCTTCTTGCACACACACCGCCCTGACCGTGTAGTAGCCTATATTATGCATGTGTACTGCTAGAGCTGTATTTTGCTGGTTGCCCAGTAGATGGCGCCTCCCTAGTCTGACTGTCTCAGAGGCATCAAGGAAGCTTTACTTAGCCTACTAATTTAGGGCAGGTGCGCGAAGGGTGAACTGACGCCTGTTGAGAAACCGCATCGCATTGCATGCTTACATTTGTTTATATGTTGCGTATAAGTAAATGCACCGATATAAATGAATAACTACACATACACACTCAGTATCCATATGCACATGCAAGACCAAGACCAAAGCCTGCAATAGCCCAGAATACAAGGTCATCAACCATCTACAACAACAGCTTGTGAGTAAACAGCGGCAGCAATAAAGTGCGAGTCTAAACATACATCACCGAAAAAAGCGTAGACAGCCGATCCAAATAAGTCTTTAATGAATTGTACATGTTATGTCGCCTTGCCGTCTGGCGGCATAACATGTACAATTCATCGCCTAACATGGTTGGATTAGACTGAGGCATGACGTTACGTAGTATTTCCTTTATGAGTAGGCCTACAGTTGAATACACGCATTATGAAAGTTGGCCTATTAATAACCAACTTCACAGACATGGAAAAATGTGGTCGTGAGTACCAGGGTCGGACTGATACTGAAAAACGGCCCTGGACTTTGAAGCCAACTGGCCCGAGAACTGCCTTGTTGGCAAATAGAAATAGTCTACACACCATCCACTGTAATAAACTATGATGCAGTAGTTTATTTAATTTTGTAGATAGCCTGGCCCTTTCTTTTGGCCATTAATTGTTTTTAAATATACATTTAGGCTACAATCAGTAGCCTAGTCTGTACATTTAAAAACAGCTGGGGTGAATCTATCGGACCTTTAGGGGAATATTAAATACTGTACAAAGCCTTCTAAATTACACATTTCACTGTATAACAGGTTATAATAATGTTTCCATAAAAAAAACTTCATTTCCTGCATTCTGGTTAATTTTTATGCAACAATGTGTGCCTTTTCTGTATCCTTATGGTGTTAATGTCTTTATTTATGTAATTCAAAATATAATAGAATATAATGCAATAAGTGTCTCAGGCATTCTGTATTTCTTGGCAACACACCTTCCAGAACATACAAAATATTTGAACATGTGGCTAGTTAGCCTAGCCTACTCATTTTCCACATGTCAGCTATTGCAGAAGTTAACCTGAAACACCAAATGGGGTAACTACAGTCAAACCATTCAGTATAACTTAAGAGTTTTAAGATTCTGTTGGTAATTATATAACCATACAATAATCACACTGTTTAGTAGCCTATTAGTTAGATATGTGGCATACTATAAAACATGTCTTAAATGCAGACGGCAGAACACCGAAAGAAGGCCTAGGCTACTAGTGCGTGTGCCGGTGGCATGGTGCATGTGTAATTGCCAGAAAAGAAAAAAGTAGGTCCTATCGAAAGTTACATAATATTGATGCGATATCAACCTTTTGATAAACATGTGTTTTACTGTAGCCCATATTATTGCTACACTTATTACGAAGAAATAGCCTACAACTATCTTAATAAAACACAGCCCCGTGTCTAGGGCTGTCGCGGTGAAGAAAATGTCCTTGCGGTGATTAAGGGTGCCCCAATACCGCGGTCTGCGGTATTATCGCCATTTTTTAGTTTTTGTTTTGAATGGTCAAGTTCGTTAAGCTGTCCGTGGTGAGACAATTGTGCAACATCATAGGTTTTCTACCAGTTTAGTAGGCCTACTAGGTATCACGTGTAACTTTGTCCGGCAGATGTTGGGCCAAAATATCAGATGGGAAATATGACTAATTAATCGTTAAATAAAGCATATTAAATAACGTAAGATCAAAAGCCTATGGCGCGCCAAGCGTAGCCTACGGTACACCGCCTTGATTTAGGTAGCATGTAGACAGAAAGACGTGATGGAACAGTTTCGGTTTAACAACCCACAACCAACATATTCCATTTTCTTTCCCACACGAAATGCAGATATGTCCCAAAAGAATCACTCAAGTGTGTCTGCAATGCACAATGCACTTCCCAGACTAAGTACACAGCACTTTACTAAACTGTGGTACTGTAGTAAAGTGCTGTAAAGCGCAACGTCTGAGTGTCGTAAATACATACACTCCCAAAGGCTAGAACCATGGATATATTACGGTATTGGTAAAAAATATAAGACTGTGTTTTTTTTCTTTAAATGTGTCTTAAAAAGTAACGTCGTCTTATATTCGGGGTCTAGACAAATGGCGTACATTACTTGTACTGCTGTCTGTTTACTTGTAAGAGTTTTTGCACTCATCTACCGTGCCTCGCTACTAGCATACAGATTCATGAAATATGGAAAGACACAGTGATAGTCTTGAAAAAAAGCGGCTCAAAAGTAGGTCAAATTTAACAACTGAGGAGGAGTTACGATGCTAATTTTAATTCCCTTTTTTATTTCCCTGGGCCTGTTAGTGACATACAGCTCACAATAGATAAAACACAAAATACAAAGACAAAACTAGCTTCTCCTCTTGACTTGACTACCATGCTTCATACTTGTTTTCTTGGTTACCACGGTATTGACAAGTCCTGCCACATCTTGGTTGCCTGAAAAAAAGCTATTTTAAACTAGAAGCGCTCAGATCGGCGGCACAAAAAAGGCAGAGGATACACTCTATCCTTATTGGGACCAATTGATAAAAGACGCTTGCGCTTAGAAAAAAGTCCTTTATGGACACGGGCCTATACGACTTTGCACAGCTCCAGCCCTTAAAAGTTGGGGGTGCTGCTGCGCCCACCTTCCCGCGTCTATGGGTGTATTCTCATAACTCCGTCCGTCTAGTCAGCTGAATGGAAACATCATGGAGCAGAACTCAAGCAAAGGCAAAGCAAAAACAATCGTTAATCGTAAACGAGGTACAATGTTCAACTAGGGTTGCAAGCAACACTGGGCGGGCCCTCGCGCCGTGACGCACGTCGGGGCGTGGCGCGGATTCGGATATTA
>JAODTR010069949.1:0-15861 GCA_025399935.1 Amblyopsis rosae | reverse complement strand
TCTTGCAGTGTTTCTATATTCAGAAAATATTCATTGCGGATTGGAGGACAAATAAAACATGAACTTTATGGAAATGTATTCAGTTTGGGTCTCGGGAAAAAAAACGTTGTTTGTGGTGTTTTGAACCACAAACCTGAGAACTCATAGCGCAAAGCGTAACCGCCTGAGATAATTCGTCAGTACTTGTAGACTGCTGTTAGAAACGTAATATAGAGAGGCAGCATTTATTTACACGTGAGTTGCATGATGGACAACTTGCAGTATAGTAACTTGTAATGGTTAGAGTCGGTATTAAAAGATAACCGGTCTTCCGTTTATTGACAAACAAATATCTGATAGTCTGTATATTCCTACTTTTCATGGGCAATAGAAACGCTACTTTGTGGATACTTTGCATGCTGTTGACATGTCGCTTATACTGTACATTATAACATAAGTTACACGGTTGGTAATTGTTTTATTAGTTGCAGTACATGTCCTGTAATAAATAAAATCATTTTCGTTTAATAGACTCTTATGGATGCTTTGGGTTTAGCAGTTTTGCTAGCGGGAGAGATGAGTACGTGGCCTAGCCTACGGGGGAATTGATTCAGCCCATGCTGTGGGTTTCTATCTTCTTGCAGTGTTTCTATATTCAGAAAATATTAATTGTGGATTGGAGGACAAATAAAACATGAACTTTATGGAAATGTATTTAATTTGGGTCGCGGGAAAAAAAACATTGTTTGTGGTGTTTTGAACCATCAACCTCAGAACTCATAGCGCAAAGCTTAACCGACTGAGCTAATTCGTCAGTATTTATAGATTGCTGTTAGAAACGTAATATAGAGAGGCGGTATTTATTTACACGAGTTGCATGATGGACATCTTGCAGTATACAGTAACTTGTAATGGTTAGAGTCGTTATTAAAAGATAACCGGTCTTCCGTTTATTGACAAACATAAATATCTGACAGTCTGTATATTCCTTCACACATAAAATAAATGTCATGATCCACTGTATGGCCCTCTCGTAGATCCCGTAGAGCAAGAGACGTACAGTCCGTCTGCATCCCACAGACATTTACAATAAGTAGAACTCTGGCGCCTCTACTGACCTTCTCAAGTACTCGCGACGCGTAACGATGGCAAAGGCACCACTTTAGATGTCAGACATCTGTATATGCTGTTTATGGGGAAGGGGAGAAGGAAAGAATACTCTGGCTCTTGACGAGAACTCTGGTAAGCTGTCAGGGCCGGGCTTGGGCCTAGATCTTAGGCCTGTGCAGGATTCTATGCAGAGCTACTGTGTTCCTTCAAGCATGATAATTTTACAATGTGAATTTGAATGGGTATAAATGCTTGTTAGTGATTGTTTTTAATATACAGTAAGGTGAATCACCATTAAACTACTGGTATAAGGTGAAAATAAGGTCTGGGAGCGTTAACGCGTTAATCTTTGCGATTCATTTGAAATGTTTAACACGAAAAAAAGAAATTAACGCAATTGACGCAGCATGTTCTCTTTCTTTTTTCCCCTCTCTCCTTGTATTTACTTCCTGCTGTGATGCTAATGAGCGTGCTTGCTGAGCCAGACGTCAGTCAGCTCATGCATGACAATGATAGTTTTACAAGGAAAGTTTTCATTTAAAGTTTCCTGATGGTGCTTTGGACTAAACTGCAGTGGTACTGTATTGTTGTACCGTAATCGGTTCAGTCTCTTGTGTGTGCGCTAGTGTGCCGTCCATCTCCCATCGTGAATGTTGTCTTGACTCTGCGTTACATTCCAGACTTCTGATCCAAACCATGGTAACGTTTATTAAGTTGCCAGTCACATAAAAACGTCTCCCACTAACATCGATCAAACTATCTCACCTTTCCGTCTCTCATTCACCCGCTACACTAGTTGGCTTCAGCCACGCCATCCACATGTAAATAATTATTCATGTGTCTTGTGCAGATTTTCCATCCGACGTCGATCTACGTGACGACGTCACAGCTACCCTGCTCTCTCCCTAAATACCTACAGCAGATGTAACACCTGCTTGCATTGTGTATCTATTCCCATTATCTTTATAATGAAGCTATAAGTAGTCTCCTCTTTAGTGTTCCAAATGGGTTTTAAAATGTGTCTATATGATATTTTGAACAATAATATAGCAGCAAACAACTGCTAGGAAAATTTTAGGCTGGAGCAGTGGCACAAGAAATATAGCTCTTATATGGGCCTGGGTTCAAATCTGGCCTGATATATTTTCTCGATCCTTCCCAGATATCTCTCCCATTTGCTTCCTGTCTCTCTATACTTTCCTTTTGTCACATCTGGAGGTGGTAGTGAGGACCCAAGTGCATGATATTGTTGGTATGATGGTTTAATGATAACCAGGTTTACAGAACTCAAAACACAGACACAACTAGACAAAGGAATATAGACAAATGATCCAGCCCAGGGCAGACAGAAAACAGGGTATTTAACACATGAAGGGGTGATTACAAATTGGGGACAGGTGAGGCAAACACATGGAGCAGGGGAGACAACAAGGACATCCACAGGTTGGGAGGGGAAGTGCAGGCAGAGAGACACAGGCAGCCCATGAGACAGTCATGACACCTTTCCATAAAATAACAAATAGCAACAAAAAAACAGTTATGTTTTTCAGTTTTAAGACTGATCAAATCCAATACAATTGTCTATGTACATTTATTACAACAAAATAACTTTTAATTAAAAAGGAGATAGGTTAGTAGTAGTTTAGACCATTAAACAATTTGGGGGAGTTGCACAAGGAGTGGACCGAGGTAGGAGTCAGTGCATCAAGAGCCATCATGTATCAAGGAAATTGGCTACAACTGTCGCATTCCTCGTGTCAAGTCACCCCTGAACCAGAGGCAAAGTCAGAAGCGTCTTACCTGGAGGAGAAAAATAACTTTTCTATCTCTCAGTGGTCCAAAGTCCTCTTTTTAGATTAAAGTACATTTTGCATTTAATTTGGCAATCAAGGTCCCAGAGTCTGGAGTGGAGAGGCACAGAATCAAAGTTGCTTAAAATCCAGTTAGAAGTCAAATGATTAATGTAATGCGTGATAGACTAGAAGGACTTTTTTTATGTTTGAAAGTGAATATGGCTAAATAGAAGTCATACTAAATAATATATATTTATAGTTCAACAAAACACCCAACCAACTAACCAATATGCACTACTGCGAAGCGCAACCAAAATGCACAACCTAGATGCAAAGCTTACCAACAACCAACCATCCAAACAATCCAACCAAAGCAACAGCCATTGGAACCAGAAAACCGACCGACCGACCAATCAACCAACTCAAAAGTCAGCCAACCGATTAACCAAATAAAAGGCCGACCAACAAACCCTACCAACCAACAAGCCAACCAACCAGCCAACCAAATAACCAACCAAAAATAAAGATCCTGTCCACCAGACTGGCCCACACAAACAAAACTAAAAACAAATACCCACACAATGCGCAGCCCAAAACCAACCTGCCAACATGTTGTCCCCACTATTTGCCTACAAAACTAAACTAGCTCAACCCTAGTCTTCATGCGGCCCGGTGACGGGATTTTAAGTGTGAGGCCCACTGGTGTGAAAGGGCGATCAGCACGCTGACAACCCCCCTACCACCAGGGATGCACACCCGAGACAACTGCTGCTAATCGCCGTCCCACAACATAAAAAAATAACAAAACAAAAAATAAAACAACGACCCCTACAATAGTAGACGTTCTATGCCTATCAGAGGACACCACGTCAGCAGAACATAGGTCAGTGGAACCACAGACAACAGGAGAACATCTTGGACGAGCCCCCATGTTATGGCCTGGTTCAAGGGCTGTAACTTAACAAACATCCAATCTAAATAACAGAATAACATACAATGAGGTGTGAATGTCAGTAGGTGTATGTACTGAACATGTGTGGTGCGTGTTGCATGCTAACTAAACAACAAATGGCATGTGTGCTGCCACACACCTATATAAGTGAAATGCCCAGGTGCACTTCAATTATGGCCTATCCAGCCAATAAGGAGAATACAATCACAGGCCTGTTAAAACAAGGCAGGGCCATCACACAGTGTGTGAAGTTTCCACAGCCAGTGATAATTTGAGGAGCCATGTCATCTTCTGGTGTTGGTCCACTGTGTTTCATCAAGTCCAGAGTCTAACTCAGCCATCTACCAGGACATTTTAGTTCACTTCATGCTTCCTTTTGCTGGCCAGCTTTATTGAGATGCTGATTTCATTTTCCAGCAGGACTTGGCACCTGCCTACACTGCCAAACGTACCAATACCTGGTTTAATGACCATGGGATTACTTACTGTGCTTGATTGGCCAGCAAACTCACCTGACCTGAACCCCATAGAAATGTTATGAAGTATTGTCAAGAGGAAGATAAGAGACACAAGAGCCAACAATGCAGACGAGTTGAAGGCTGCTATTGAAGCATCCTGGGCTTCCATAACACCTCAGCAATACCACAGGCTGATCGACTCCATGCCACACCGCATAGATGCTGTCATTCCTGCAAAAGGTGCCCTAACCAAGCACTGAGTGTGTGTGCACAAATATACTTTTCAGAAGGCCAACATGTCTGTATTAAAATGTCCTTTTTCATTGATCTTATGTCATATTCTTATTTTAGATTTTGGTGTTCATGAGCTGTAAACTGCAATCATCAATATTAAAACATACAGCCTTTAACTATTTCAAGGCTATATGTGTGTAATTAATCCATGATATATATGAGTTTCACTTTGTCAATTCAATTATTAACTTTTCCACAACATTCTAATTTATTGAGATGCACCATCGATGTCCATCAACTATCACTGAATCAAAAGAAAATTTGCTCTGGTTGCTTCTATAAAAAAACGATATACATTATTCACCATGCCCCAAGATTTCTGACCAATTAGGGTCTCTCTTCCCTGATTGGCCAGTGAATGTACCTTACCTGTCATTCAGATGAATAAACACAAACAGGTTTGTCAAAGGTGATAATAGGGCCACCAGAGGAGGAGGGGGTGAATTATTTGCTTGTTGATTTACAAACTCTTATTCTATTTCTTCATGTTTAGCTCTCATTGAAATTCTCCTACCTACAGCAGCTTAAAGTACACTTAATACCAGATACAGATTTCTACTCAATGAATTAAATAATATGTGGACTTCACTTCTACTAAATATTTTCTCAACAATGGGATCTATATTTTTACCCACATTATATGCAAACTATGCATGTTCACACTAGCCTGGTATAACCAGACCCAATATTCACATTGTGAATAGGGTCTGGCTACGCTCCATTGGGAAGTGATAACAGTCATTGCCTCCTACTGGGCATAGACCTCTGGTTGAAACTATTGGACAGTCTTTAACCAATCGCCGTTGCTGCAAATGTTTTGATGGCTCCATCTAGCTTTACCACTACTTTCAAAAATGCTTGATTTCAACGTCATCATCCTTCCCCACCCTTATTGGTCCACCAGCAGGGTGGCTGTGAAAACGTTAACGTGAACAGGGTTTCCACAATAATCTCAGCAAAAGAAAATGTATTTAAGAGCAATAGTTTGGCAGAGCCAGGCTATGTTCATACATCTACTGGTTTCAACCACAATGGCAATTCCACCTAGTAAGTGACCTAGTATTTAAATGTGATTATTACTGTTAAATTGTATTTGTCTACTACTAAGGCAAAGATTAATAATGTTAGAGCACATTTGAGACACATGACATGTAATGTCTTATGTGTTAAACATATCATTATTGGTTATGCTCTACATGTATTTGTGAGTAACACTGCTGTGTTCATTAACATGCAATGATGGATGGCTGCTTTCTGTTTACCCAGTCCCATGATTTCCTATGCATGTTTGTAAAAAAGTGCATTTTGTCAGAATGAAGGAGCACAATGCTCGCTGACTAGATGCTTGCCTCTGTCTGGCTTTCCATCACTTCACAACACCCCCACATTTAACTGGCTCCCCAGCGACTCTGCAAGGCCACACACACATTTAGAGTCATATGCCTCCTACAGTATCATCGTTCAGCAAATCTACACACAGATTTTCAGGATTTAATTTTACGAACCATATTTCTAAATACAGTCTGCAAAGTCTTGAAAGAGAAATAATTTGCAAACAACAGGAAATTTTTTCAGTTTTAGAAGTGTGTTTTTCAAGAGCAATGGAACTCTATTGTAGCAGTTGGCGAAAATAACCTTAATTAAAGGGGATATTCTTAATTGCATTATAGCATCCATCCACATATTCTCCTACTTCTTCCCCACCTGAGAAAGTGTAAGGAGAGATGTAGAGAACTGTGAGCCTAGAAGAGCTGTAGGGGAAGGATTAGATGTCAGCCACTCACTTGTGTTCTTGTTTCAAAGACGGTACTATAATTCTAGACACGAGATCATTATACAGATGTTTAAGAACGGTTTTGAAGTACACATTAATCTTAATGTAAAAATATAAATGTAAATAGCATACGGTAGTATGTATTGCTTGACTGATATAGTAAATCACAATCTTCCTGTGAAAAATACACCAGTTAAAACTTTTTATATAGGTCATATTGTATACGGCAGTATACACCTTTTGATCATATGATTTATTTTATTAAATTGAGTTGATCTCAGATTACATGTCCTGTCTCTCTTTCCGCATAAATATATTTAAAGGGATTCCTTTTATTATTTAAGTGAAGCAGATGGCTGAATACTAATGTCTGTATTGTTTGCGCAGTATACAGGCCATTTAAACAATGAATTATTATATGTGTGTGTGACAGCTTGCACCTAGAGTGCTTCTAAATTATGTGTGTGTTTTATGCGTATGTGTGCATTTGTGAGCATCTGCAAACTTGTTTGAGTGTGTGTGTATACATGCCTACATACGTACAGGTACCTGTATTGTCTTTACAAATGAGCTTGTCTGTGTATGTATGCTTTTATTAAGTATGCATGTGTGTTTGTGTGTTTACACATGTCCGTGTGTGTGTGTATGTGTGTGTTAGTTTCACATGCAACCATGTTCATCTACATGCAGGTACCCTATATAGTATACTTCTAATAGGATGTGTTTTAATGCGTCAGTGTGTGTGTTTGTGTGTGTGGCACTAGGAGGACAAGAGGTTAGAGCAGAAGTCAAATGACTTAATTGCTGCATTTTTCATCTGTCTTTAGTTTTATGGCGGTGGAGGGCTGGCGAGCGACTCCGCCCATGATTCATGGTCTCCGCAGAGACCGCGAGCGCAAGCCATCCCTCAGTGGTGGCTGCAGCCCACGCACAACACCCAAAGCGGCCACACAATTACCGTGATAAATATGACTTGTTGTTGTTGTAGTAGATTTGTTTTATTTATTTATTTATTTTGTAACTTCAGTGGGTTTTAGTAGCATGGCACTTAATGATGTTACACAAAGAGAAAGGAAACAACGAGGCTGATGTTTTAAAAAAGGTTTAGATTTTAGAACAATTGGGGGAAACAATAGCAATTTTATAATAATATTATTATAATAATTATAATATTGTGGCTCTTTTGCTAATATGTATAGTGTACAGTATTCACACCCTTTTTACCACATATAATGCACGACATCTTACACCTGGCACAAAGCAACGCACGTGTCTTTGCTAGTTTCAGAACAAGTCAGATGCCATTTTCCCGTCCAGTTTGTTTAAATAGCAAATGCACTTGCACCCATTTGAGTGCCTATGGGTGTGTTGAGGTGTGGTCTAGCACATTATTAGTGCAGTGGTCTAACGTCAATGGGCTGCATTGTCAAGATAGTAGCACCTATAAAAAAAATAAAATAAATGCGCCCATATACGGGTGCACAACACACGTACACTGTTGTACTCTTGTACAATGTGAATATAATTATTGCTTAGACTTATGTACTTCAACATGGATCTTGGTGGAATCACGTTGTTGCCTTGATTGTCTGCTGCAGTGCTTTCACAAACAGTGTTGGGCAAGTAACCAAAATGTAATACATTATAGATTACTAGTTACTGTCATTTGAGAGTAATTTGTTATATTACAATATTACTGTCTCTGAATTGTAATTTGTTACACTATTTTTGCATTACTTTTGAGTTACTTTCACCAAAATAACCATGAAAGTACCCCTAGGAATTGGCATTCTAATGCTAAAACTGTGTTTATAGGCCTTTATCACAAACAGTGGATGGCAATGGGCAGGGTGGGGCTGTTAACATTTGAACCAGTGCAGTGTCTAGAATCCTGTACCGGTATGGTGCCTTTTTTCAATACTTTACTCTGTAATTTAAGTGAAAAAACTATCCTTGAAAGCTGCATATTGCAATCTGCCTGACAGCATTTTGGGAGTTATATAGCCTATTGAAGCTTGATATTAAACATTGTCATGCACTTGTCCTCTATGACAAGTTAATTTGTCATTCAGTAAAAAAGTTACTTGGCCATTTTGTTCCCTATACCAAATTGCTGTAGGCTATAAGAATAGCTTGCTAGGCTATAGGGTAGGATAGGCTACTAGTCACTTTATCACTAAATTAAATTGAGCTGCATGTGGGATTCTTGCATGTGATTTCTTGCAGCTGCAGGTCTCGTGCAAGGATAGCCCTACCCTGTTAAATCTCAAACAAAGAAGTTGTGAATATTGCTAGGGTGCTCTATTTGATTCTACCTGTGCATGGGTGACTGCGTGCATCTGTGCATCAGGTGCATAGGACCTAGTTTCGGTCATTTCCTGTCCGCTCCTACTGCTCACCGCTCTGGTCTCAACTGCTGGTAGAAATCGGACAACCGCCAGAGTTTTGTTTTTGTCGAGAGCTCGAGGTGGCAGAAAAACTCTTGACAAACAGCACTAAAAGAAAAAGCTAACTATATGCCTGAACATGAATTAAGACTAGATACTTTGAGCTCCTTTAGAAAATACAATTCTAGCGATCTATTAGTAGCTTATTTTTTATATCAACACTTCTGCAGCCAGCACCAGATAAGAACCCTCCATGAGTGACAAGCGATAGTACTGCTAAAAGGTTAACTTGGGACCACTTTTGGCTCGCCATTGCCGTGAATGTGTGTTTTGATGTTGCGCTGCGTGTAGGAGGACCAGATCTGAACGGATGAGCCGCCAATGACGGATTGTTTTTCTCTGGTCACAAAATGTTTGCCGGTGTTTGTGATTTAAAAAAAAGGCAAAACACCACTTAATGTTGGGTTAAAATGTGTTGTAAATTGCGTTACTGAGATTGTAACTGGTATAATATTATTGAAATTGTATTTGTAATGCGTTATATTACTGCGTTACAGCAAAGAGCAATATATTACTGTGATTCGCTACTTTTGTAACGCGTTACTCCCAACACTGTTCACAACCCACCGGTATAATAGCAATCCACCAAGGTGCAGGCACGCCTGGGTTTTTACAGGGAATAGGAGATGACACTCTGATTGGTTTATTATATGTTACACGCAAAACACACACATGAATAACAAAGAGAGTAAGTACAACCCTTTTGAACCATGCACCTGGCGCAGCAACTGTTTTGTCTGCTGTTAAACTAACTGGATTTGGACATTTGGATCTTAAATGCAGTTTGGGCATTAGCCTGTTACAATAGGGTCTACAACCCTAACCACAAATACTGTCAAAAAACATAGGAAAACACCAACATGAATTATACATGGTATTTTATACATAAAATAGCTAATTGTCTATAAAGAGCTGACAGGCCAGCCAGGCTGAAGGCTAGCATCTGTCAAACACCGGAAACATAATATACGTTCAATAAATGGTCTTTATTTTCGGATATTCTCATGTCAATTCGATTTTTCTAAAGACATATAGAGCCCAGTATAACATTGAACAAGTTATGGCAAGCAGATGTAGCCAGATAAATGCCCAGAGGCTTAGGAAATGCTACAGGAACGTGTCTGGAGTGGGTTTACACGTCAAGGATGATAGTGACCAAGCAGTGGAGATACACACTGTGCTGGCAGGTGGCCATGCATGGTATGAGAGAACAGAGAACAGATCCGACACAGCTTGCAGAATCAAACTGGCCGCTGGTTGTTGGGACAGTTGCCCACACAATAAAAAGCTAGCATGCAGGCCTAATAAAGATCTTGGTACAGGAAGTGTATTCTGCTGGTCCTTCCATTCACGCTTTGTGAGGCAACCTAAAGTGGATGCAGCTTTGCCTAGCCTTCATTAAGGGACAAATTGCTCATCATGGCTGAGCCCAGATAGGTGAGTTACAGCACTATCTAGGCGAGTGTCACTGATTGTGAACCTGCATTCTGTGACATAGTGATACTTTTCTTCAGGCTGTTTCTTCAGGCTTTGCAGGAGCGAACAAAGCAGTCCAGCATTCCCTGCAGTTGTTTGGGAGAGGCAGCACCTATGGCTGCATCATCTTCGTACACACGTTCTGATATTGAACTCTTGCACTCTGGTCTTGGCCTTGAATCTGGAGAGACTGTATACGCTTCCATCACTAAGAGAGCAGTGGTACACCCGCAGTGCTCGCAAGATTTCCAAAGGCAGTCTTGAATACATATGAAGTAAACACCAAAGAGTGTTGGAGCCAGTACGCTGTCTTGCTTTACACCCCTTTTTATGGGGAGTTTATGAGAGGTCACCATCATATTGGATGCTGTCTTGCATACCATCATGAAACATGAATGTATTGAATGGACATTCCCTTGTGATGTAGCATTTTGGAAGTGTCCTAAAGGAGAGCTAGGTAGAGGTAAATAGGCCAACCAGGACCACCTGAACGAAACAGGAAATATAGTTAGTTACATAAAACTGCCACCAGGGGGACCACACAGTCATGTTGATGATTTTAACTAATTATATTTCAGCATTGCTGCTTTTCATTGTAAATTGCAACACATTTGAGTGAGGTCAGATGATTCAGTCCTCCATTGTTATACTGTCTATGCAGTACAGCATATAACCATATAGACATACAACACAACTAGCCAGCTAGCAACTAAGCCAGTTAATAATGAGGAAGAATTGTGCAACATTGGCTTAAATAAAGTGTGTTTTGTGTCCGTGAGAGCATGTAAGAGAGAACTGTGACAATGAATGTGTGCATGCTTGCGCACATGCATGTAGACCGTGGCTAGCCTTTAAATATGAATGTCAAGGTCAAAGTGAGAGAGCTTTTTGATATTCATGCAGCATGCTCTGTTTCACCCTCTGTGCTTGTTGTGGCATTACTGCTAGCTACGCTGTGTAGACATGGAACCTGCTTGTGTTTTAAAGGGACCTGCACCTATCCATTAAAGCCACTGCAGACAAGCTTGTTGCATTACCGATGGATCAGTGATTGGTTGTGAGGTGTAGTACACAGTGATGGGTGGATATTCATCAGGTGCCCTGTTTTTGCTGCATGTTTCTGCTTACTCTTACTTACTATGATCACATATTAATAATACAGAGCATATTAAATTTGTTAATTTAACAATGAATTGTGTTCATTGTACTATGCAAATGTTTTATTATAAATGCTTATTTCCAGGAACAGCACAGTATTATGTAGTCATGTCTATTACAGAAAAAAAACATGATTTAGATTGTTATTTAGAGCAGTACTACCGTTGCTTGAAAACGGCATGAAATAATCCCTCAATGGTGGCATATTCAGCGGCCTTCTAATGTGTCGATACTGATAGATGTTTATACTGGCAATATACTGTATATGCTCAAGATAATTGTGCACACATTACGAAATTAATTAAACAAACTATAGAAACACACTGTAACAGCAGAAACAAGGCTCCTGCGGTAGCCTAGTAATAACAAACAATAATAACAATAACAACAACAAATAATGTCTTACTCACAGGATGGTTTCAGGTGAGCATAATTCGCTCTGCTTTAATTAAACAAAAACCTGGTATTGGTGCTCAGCGCGCACATACTGTACTCTTGTCACACCTATTTTCCCAGGTAACCCCAGGACAGGAAATGTCCATCAACTTAAAGCACTCATCCCCACATCAAATCCCCATATAAAACGACATTGGGGACATTCTCGCAAGATTAAAAAGTGTGTTCCTAGAGTTTTTTCTTGCTGTGATTTTACTTCACTGTTAATTAATTTCTATGACATACTTTAATTTCACTAAGCCTTGGAGGACTTGAGTGTCGTCAAGGTCACAGATACAGTATGTGAGCATATCATAGGACATTGATACATCAGTGTCCCATTAGCCCTCTGGTTCTGAAGCCTATGGCAGTTTGCAGCAGATCACAATTAAAATGAGCTATCAAGGCCACCGTCCCATGCATTAAATAGTTACCATCTCCTGATATACTGCCTTAAGTAAAATCAGGTGTTTACTGTTGGGTGTCTTTAGTTGTAGACCATAATAAATGTAACAATTTTGATGTAAAACATGTATTATTGAAACGTTTCATATTTGGTTTATATACAGGAACAACACAGTATTGACAGGGTAGCAGGTTACAAAAAATGCTATTCGAATGCTATTTTATTACAGTGTGATCTAATTACTTGGTGGTGTTCTAGCTGGCTATGCTGCTTGCTACTGGGATGCCCATTGCCTTTACAAGGATGAAGCATATTGTATGAGAACTTGACTGAAGAGGATTTCACATTATCCTTTTACCCTCAATCCAAATATTGAGTGTGTCAGTCGGAAGCTGTCAGTAGATTTAGCTGTCTGTCACTGTTTTAACACACTAACTCATACTGCTCCCCATTAGCAGTCAGAGCAACATGGCAGCTCTGATCCTGGCTGCATTCAGGTGTGAAACTCACTGCTCTGTTTCCCTGTAATTACATTGTGAGAGTGACGCAGTCTCCTGGACGCCTGTGTGCTGGTGTGTGTGTGCGTGCGTGTGCGCACAGGTGTACGTCTTGCTCCAGGCAGAAACGTGTCATTTCCTGTTCTGTCCTTTTTGCTCGACAGATACAATATTGAGAGACACAAGTGTGAGTCGGAGAGGAGAACAGACCCTGGCTTGTCAGTGGGGCGTATATACTGTATATAGAGAGAGATATAAAGACTGTGTCGACAGCAGTAGGAAAAAAGGGAGACGGGGGCTGATTTCAAGTAGTAGACAGATAGACAAAATAACAAGACAGATACCAGACAAGTATACAGTATCTGACGTGACTCATCGTGACATATAGTCTAAGTTACAGCTCAAATGATCTTCTAGCTGTTCTACTGACTGATAATGATCTCCACCCTATCCTGACACCTCTGCTGTCACTTTTAATAGCTATTGTTGTTACTTTCACAATCATTTCATTTACAAGATCTGCTCATCTTGGCATTACTGTTTATTTAAAGGTATAGTCAGCTATTGCAAGCTAAATATAAGCTAATACACTTTTCGTCAAATTCACCAAATATCTCCTCGCATTTCGCTTTCTTACCGTTCTCTGTGTGTGTTGAAAAAATAATCTGATACTTCTACACTGTCCTGGCTCCGTGAATAGTAACATAAACAAAGTGGCGAACACCGCTCGTATCAACAAAGTCATAGCACTACGCTTTGCAATGCATTTCGATGTGTGACCGCGGAGCGATGCTGTTTTGATTTGAGCTCGAAGTTAACAAGAATGACATTTAATAGGCAACCTGGAAAGTGCCGCTAATTATTGCAGCTGAATGACATAATTGACAACAATCTCTGCATAATTAGCTGAAACACAGCTGATAGCAGTACAAGAGGTAGTGTGTGACAATACGTAACAATCTATTAATTTTGATGTAAAGAAACATTTCCATATCAGTGCTATTCTGTCTATGGTTAATTTAGGTTGATGTGTCACACTGTCCAATCATGGAAACCTTGTTGTTAACATGATGCATTATCTGTGGTCTGGACGCTACTGCATAATGCATGTGGTATGTAAACATTACTTTCCTGGGCAGTGAGTGAAACACAAGGTGGTTTGGTTGTGCTTATTGTCGCCTGGCATGTATAGCTAGACCACAGTAGACTACATACTACTGCATCATCCACACTCTGAGCCGCTCTCTGTTCTACTGACAGCTTGTTGTTTACACTATGGCTTGGCAGCATGAGGCAGACCACAGCCTGCCAGGAGGCGAACACAGAGGTGTGTGTGTGTGTAGATACAGGTCTAGACCAGGGGCGCAGAGGTGTGTGTGTGTGTGTGTGTGCTCGCTCAGGGTATGTTACCTGGCAGGGGGGCCCTTGGTGCTCTTTGATGCAGAGAGAGAGAGGGAAAACTTTACCTGTGGATCAGTCAACCTTCTGCACAGTGGGAAAGGGGGGGGGGGGATTGAACTTTGATGTCAGTCCAAGAAAGGGGAGCGTATCCATTGAGGGTTTGGACGAAAGACAGAGAGAGAGAGCGACAGACAGAGAAACAGACAGACAGAGAGAGACACAGACAGACAGATAGAGAATGGCATCTATGGGGCCATTCTATAATGCATTTGAATATGTGTATTTTTTGCAGCGGTGTGTGACTGGGTATAAACAGAAAAAAAAGGTGCCAACCGGAACTGAAAATGGTTCTTCAGAGTGATGCCATAGAAGAACTATTTTTGGTTCCATGAAGAACCTTTTAGACCATGGTTCTTTAAAGAACCTTTTAATTAAATGGTTCTTTAATGAACCTTTGCCTGAATGGTTCTTTATGGAACCATAAACGGTGCCTCATAGAACCACTTTATAATGGTTCTTGAAAGAACCATTAATGAAAAGGTTCTTTAAAGAACCATGGTCTGAAATGCTCTTTGTGAGCAAAAATTGTAAAAAAACAAACAAAAAAAACAGTGTTTGTGTAAGGTGGAGAATACATTAAAATAGCAGTTAATTCTCATTCAATTTTATTTAGAAGTTGGAATAGAATTGTATACAGAGGAAATATTCAGAGCATTTGCCACTCTTCACAGCTACTGCTGGTATATGTCACATGTTTTATGAAGTGTCAAGAGTTCAGGATAAAATAGCTGACAGGTATATGCAATGTTTTAGACATGATAAAGGGCCAACACCTTGCCCAAATAAATGCCTCTCCATTGACCACTGTCATTGTGTATACATTCATCGTGACAGTAACATTGGTGCTGTCACTCAGGGTCTTGCCATCACTGCTGTGTAAGATGATAGTAGATGTTGTGCAGAATGGTTCCTGAAACAAAACATGCAACATTGTAATGTCTACAATCAGTTTTCTGCTATACTTAGTTTTTCTATAGTTTAGCCTAGACACAAGATATTTAGGTTATATGTCCTGTTATTAAAACTGAAAGTTCTACTTATTTCTTAATTTACATCAAAATGTTTGCCAACCCTGTTTATATGCCTCATAAGTAGTAAGAGTGTGTATCCATGTAAAATAACTAAAATACCTCAAATTACTTCAGCTTGTGTTTAAGCATAATTCAAGTATGTTAACCAGTCGAGTAACAATTACGGGGAGGGATTTGTCTCCATTCTCCATGATGATTGTGATGCGCTTCTGGAGGTTAGTGTCTTTTGAAAGTAGAGGGTCTGGAGTCTTGGTTGAACGGTCAGTTGAATATGAAGTTAGAATTATTATACATTAAGATAATACAAACAAAAAATTAGCATACCTAAAATGAATCTGAAAAGAACATTAACTTATGGCTAATGACTATACGCGCCACCAGTTGTTTACCTCTAATAAATAAAATCCTCAATCTTCTCACTGAAGATGGGAGTCCACCCGTGAAGTCAATTCCTAGGTCAAAAAGACAGTAACATTTTAAAAGGAGTCTTGCTCATTTGTGACTGACATGTTGCCACATTGCCAAATGCATGGAAAGTGAAAGATAACAAAAACAAACAAGTGAAAGATGTGCAACAAAACAACTTCCCC
>JAODTR010069938.1:0-15862 GCA_025399935.1 Amblyopsis rosae | reverse complement strand
GTCCCCTGCTGGAGCTGCTGCCCCCGCGACCCGACTCTGGATAAGCGGATGAGGATGGATGGATGGATGGATGGTATGCCAACAAATCACATCATATTATTTCTAATATTATGCTAATAATATTCCATTCCATTATCCCATTAACCTTTTCATTCACATAGTGTTTTACAGTATAGAGAATAATTATTATTTCCAAGCCAAAGACACAACAAAGAACAGCTTTCTCCTGAAGCCCAAGTCAGTGTGAGACATATTAGCCTCAGGCAGAGGTACAGCTGGGCCAGACAACTCATTCATCTTACATACGTCTTCTGTTTGGGGCTGCACACATGGTCAGACAGTGGCAAGGGATTATAGGGGCCTCTATGGATGCACTTATCCACGCCTGACTGCATGGCTTACTTTACACGTCTTAACAGGGAGAGCTTGGTGTATCTATAAGATGATCTGTCCCTGACAAAAGCACACACACACACACCTGCTACTTTGTGTACATTATGCTAACAATGTGTCCGTGTGTGTGCGCGCATGTGTGTGTTGACTAAATTCACATTTAGTCAAATAATGCAGTAAGTATTATCAAACATATGTAGTAATTTAGATATAGGTCTATTTCATATTTTTCAATGTACACAATATAGCTCATCTGTCTTCTTTTAATAAATAAATACATTTTAATGAATCTATTAACCCCTGCTCTTCCAAAACGTTATGCATATTAAAAACAGCTGTGTTTTGGGATAATAGGCTAAACTATAGTGGACTTAAAACAATAATAGTGTTCTACACATTTTGGCCGTAACCTATTAAAACTACTGGAGAGAGACTTTGTTAAAGTCTCATAAAGTCATGTGGATGTTATGCAAAACTACTTACAGTACTTTATTTAACTGAATTTACATTTTTACATATAGCCTACAGCACAGAGTGCAGTATTATATCAAAAATGTTGTGTTGTTGACTGTTGTATGGACTGTAAGGACTTCATATGGAGGCAACATGTAGGCTATAATATTTGTGTGTGTGTGTGTGTTTCTTCAAGAATCCAATCCAGCCCAGGGGATTAGTGGCTGATTTGCTGATTGATTTATTCTGTTCCCCAGATATGTGTAAAGTCATAACCCCCCCCCCCCACTAAACACACCCTCCATTCAACACACACGTACACGCGCACACACACCAATTAGTCTATCCGTATAGAAGACATGTCATGAGAGCTGAGAGCTTTGATGTGAGCTACAGTCATGAATAAACGCTAGCCACGTGGGTGCGTTCAAGACACCTGCGCTCACAGTACTGCGCCCTTGTGCCATATCCGTGCGCAATGTCCACTGAGCCACCGTCTCAAGCGCACCGTTCATCAGCATCCAGTTGCTACGTAGCTGTGTTATAATAACAACACTACACTCCGATAGGACAAAGCTCATATTTAAATTATACAAAAGTAAACATCATCGCATGTTTTCATTTATTAGATTAATAGGACGATTCTAACTAAATTGACTCATTGTGTAGCCGTGACATGTAGCCAATAGGTTATCCTTATCCATAAGACCACTGGACACATCTGGCAAAAAGAGCTACCCAGGTGGTGTAACACAGCAGGATCACGGATAGGCAACTTTGCGAAAAACTCAGTGAGCAGAATCGAGATGACGCGTTGGCGGGTGGACATTTGAAGACATGACACAAAGTTGAGCAGCCTAACCTGTCTGTTAATAAATAAACTTGTCATTGCACTACCAACTAAGCATGTTCTCAATGTTAGGCAACAGTTTACCCGCTCCTGTGAGACCAGCTTTACTAGCAATGGGGGGAATGTTTCTTACCGAGATATTGCCGGATGTCCTGCAGTATTTTAGGGGGTCCTCCGTTCAGCTGGTAAAACAGGGAGCAGAAACAGAAGAGGAACAGCGTAGCCATACAAAAACCATAACCTCTCAGGGAAAAGCGCAACGGGATCGCAGAGAGAAAGCTGTACTTTTTGTTGTTTCGCTCTCTTATGTGGTTTGGAGTATAGCTGTTGTGAAGGGGACTGCCGTTGAAATTCTTCATCATCTCCTCCTCACAAATCGCCGCCGCTGGAAGCGGTAGTCACCCATCCGCCTGTGGAAAGTGAAACTTCTTTCTTTTGAAAGAGAGACACCTATTCGGAAACGCAGGCACAGTCAGCCGCCACGAGTTATTTTCACACACACCGTTTCGCTTCGCCTCGGTCTCGATCGTCTGTGCTCGCTGGACTATTCCTGCCAATGAACTAAAGGGTCCATCCTTCTGTTGGGATTTTTTTGGGTCGGCTGTGGTGTCGGATTACTGAACGGTGAAGAAATACTTACACCAATATTTAGCATTATGTCTGTTTTGTAAAACAGCGCCATCTTGTGGCCTGGGAGAGAGGAGAGAAAATGTTTCTGACTTGGGTATGGAAGTGTTCACAAAGTGAACAATCGCATTTTGTTGGAAGCCAAACTGACTAGCTTTAAACAATGAGAGTTAAACATTAGATGATATTGTATTCAAAAGGATTGCAAATACACAAATAGGAATGCGATTGCAGTCAACCTTCTGGCTTAACATTTTCTGCCAGTATAACATATGCTTATGAGTATAGGCCTGCTTTTAACTTCCTCAGGCCATTTTACGGGATATCAGTTACCTCTGAGTGCTGTTTAACTTTCCATTGTGCAACCTACCAGAACCTACCATGGAAGTACACCTGGACCTATGTCCCTCACTATCTTATGTATAATCAAACGAAGACGATGGCAAGTGTCCGTTGTTTGTAACTAGTTCATCCATTGACAGTTTCTTTCTGCTAAATCCCAGTTGCAAATATATTATTCACTGCAAGAAAATTGTCTATACAGCTGTTGGTCTTATCCCAGCTAAATTGTATATAAATGAGTGCTGTTCTTAGAACTCATTGCCTACAAAATCTGAAACAGATCTGATAATGGAAATCAAAAAATGTCAAGAAACAATGATATGTTCTACACAAAGGGCCAGTTTCACATACAAGCGAAGGTCTAGGCTTTATCCATGTTTGTGAAACCGACCCTAGAGTTTGAATTGAAGACTCGAGTCCAGCTCTTATGTCCAGTGTGAGGTAAGCGTCCATCCAACAGCAGCATGTCCGACTCGCTCCAACCCCCACTAGGATCCAGAACATTCTCCCTAAATGCCTGGCTCCCTGCTAGAAAACAGGTCAATAGGAGGGGTGTTTGAACTGTCAAAGTATATCTCATAGCATTTTTGTGGGACACACACCAGAAAAAAACGTATTAAAATATGTAAGAATGATGACATTATGGTACAGCATTTTGCAAATGCATCAGAGTTTTGGATAAGCAGCAAAGGTGGGAGTCTTTATGACTTTAAGTCATCATGTCTTTACATCACGCACACACAAACACACACACACCACTGAACAATCTTGGCTCGTGCCTAAAAGATTGCCTGATATTTTGGTTACAAATGAAAATAAATCATAAGGATGACTGCTGAGTCAACACAACATACTGCCAATTGGGGCTGTGAACATTTTGGTCATTGATTTATGTTGTGGCTGTGAAGCCTCGTCATTATGAGGCAGAACTTTATAAATAAATAAATATACTGTACCTGACTTGACATATTAACACATGCACAACACTGAGGGGACTGAATGATCCATAGCGGGTTTGACCCTGTTGTAGGATGCAGTTACAGTAACTAAATCACATTACAAACCAGAAGAAAATGTTCATTTCTTGTTGATACATCTCTATAGTTGAGGGAGAGTGGGATGATGAACAGGGAATGCGTATGGGTAGGTTATGTTGAGACACTGCAAAACTATAGAAAACACAAACATGCTCTCGCCCACACTTTCATTGACAACAGCTGTACTGCAATCTAAACCAGGACAGCAATGAAACTACAGAGAATGAAGGAGCTGTAGAAATGTTTGGCATGGGCCTTGGCCCATGTGTATCATTTTTTAATTACACTCAAAGCCAGAAACAAGGAGACATACTGCATTTAAAGAGGTCTGGGTCTCAGTTTTACACCAGTAATAGGATTTCATAGTTCAGAGAAGTCAGCAAGGTCAAAGCATTTTCAGCTCTAGTCAAACTCAAATTTTTTTTAATACATGTTCAGTTAAATTATTAATGTGGCCTTTATGACTAAAAACTGTGTTTTACTGAATATTAAAATTTATTTTTTGCATATCATTAAGTTGTAACCATGTGTTACAGCAGGGACGGTCATGCTTCTGTGTGTGTGTGTGTGCACACGCGCATATAGGATGATTTAGGGTCGGGATACAGCAAGAAAAGAGCTTTTATTATATTTCAGAATGACAAATAGTTACGGACATTACTTTTCTGTTTCAGTTTCAATACACAAGCAATTTGTATGGACAATCGTTAGCTAGATGAAACAAATAAAAATTTGTACACTTAAATTTTACAATACATACTGTAGCTTCTTGAGGGCTAAAGCAATATGCATTATGCAGGAAGATATTGCTATTGATATAGTACAGCTAATTACAGTTACCTGGGGGGGGGAGCACTAAATAAGTTATAAGTATCAATTACATATACAGAATGTCCAACCATTTCATATATGTAATTAAACATTCACTTTCTTTTAAACTGCAAAAACAAATTGGAAGTGAATATGCGGAACATGTTAATTTGCAGAGAATTATTAACATTTGTACATAAACTTGGCATTGGGAACTTAATACTACAGTAAAGTAGAATACCAGCATAACCTCAAATCCTTTACAATACCTGACAAAAATGTCCTCTTAAGACTTCTGAATCAAATGTATCCAATTCTGCCTATAAAACAGCTAGATTTACCTTCTAAAGTGCATTTACAGTGTCAGTTTGTTTCATTCTTTACAAAAACATGTTCAAGGTGGGGTCTTTATTTCAAACTAACCCCATTCTATCTAACCCAGAGCACCACTTTGATTGAAGAGAAAAAAGTTATCTCCACAAAAGAAAACACCCGCTAAATCCAACACTTGTTGATATTTCTAACTTTAAAACTCCAAATCCAGGCAGTAATACTTCAATAGTCCTTTACCTTTAAAATAAAATACACACCAATAACAAACTGTGTAAAGGTACATTTAAAAAGTGCAGAAAAAGAGGGAAATAAAACTGATCTGGCTAATTTGTGGTTTGATGAATGTAAATATTTAATAGGCAATTATTGTTTAAGATAGATTTAATGCATCTTAAAATGTAATGGGGGGAAATACAGTATCAGATATTTTGCAGACAATAGAACCAATGCTGATTTGGACGCAAAACAGAATTGTTTGAAATGACGCACCCAACCCCTTTCATGTGTTGGGGGGTGCTACTGTATATGCACACATCAGGACAAATTGTCAGTGTCCCTTTAATCCATTTTACTTAAATAGGTGTGGACTACTTTTACTTAAAATAAAAAAAGTTTTCTAGAGCTTAAACCTACAAATCAAACTACTTGTGTGTAAGCTAAAATGCACACCATAAAACAAGTGTCTTCAGAACATCTGGGTTCTTTCTTGTCTTTTCCTCTACAGATCATGTTCAATGTGTGTGTGGAGGAGAATTTTGCGTCCAGAGCATGAGAGATCAGCTTTTTGGGTGTCTGTGGTTTCATATCTTAACTTCAAATGTAGGGAAATCTATTTCTGAGTTAAATATTTATTATCTCCAAACAAGCATCAGTCACAAGGGTCTGGGTACATGAAACTAGACATTCTTTTAGCTTTTCATTCAAAATGATAAGGCATCCATGCTTTAATACAGATAAGAGATGTTCTCCCATCCAATACTACATTAAAATAGAGAATTTGATTTGAAAACAAAATGGAGACGGACATACAAGACCTGCTGTGAAACTCAACATAGTTTAATATATAGCTGTTGAAGCTGTTCCTACTTAGAAGTGAATGAGAAATATGCTTGAAAACAACGCTGGAACAATCAAAAGCAAAAGACATTTTACAAATAAAGTCACAGAAATTAAGTATGTGATTTTGTATATTAACATGATATAAAATAAGATATTTAAATCATTGAATAACCAGTTATATATTCATATATTTTGTTTGCCTAATGCATTTAGTTGATAAAAGTCCAACCGTTTACTGAATTTTTACTGTGAATGAATGATGGCAATAAAATCTGGGAATTAATTTTTTTAAAATTTATAATACAAATAAAAAATTCGCTTTGGCCAGGATTTATTTAAGAGATCCTTCTCTCTCAATGAACTTGAAGCACTTATAAAACAAAATAAATTGACAACCAGTCTTTCTTTAGAAAAAACATCCAACCTATAAAAGAGTGTGCTATCTTCCTGTAAAGGCAGCTCCAAGTCTCAGCTTTTAAGACCTTAGGGAATGTTATATGACTGGAAGCCATCCCGCAGGGTGAGTCGAGAAGGCATCTTATATCTGGGTCTCCTCAACGCCGTAAACATTTAAAAAAGGAAGAATGTGTCACGACAAGACAGAAGCTGAATATTGTTTTTAAAGTGTAAACTCTGTTCATCTGCTGTCCGCATCCCAAGCTTCAACAAGTGCAAGACAGGATGTTGTGCAGCAGCCGCTTGCCTGGTCATTCAGTCCTAGGCTACTTACGAGAATTTACTGACCAATCAGATACAACCTGTGCGTCATTCCACCAATCCGATTCGGCCACCTAGGATTAAGACGTTACGTCACTCTGTGCTGCGACCAATCGCGCTTCGTTCACCAGTCGCCGGGCGTGCCTGTCGTCCCTGACGCCTGCCTCCCAAACGTTACTCTCCGTCAGCGAGGTCACGCGGCTGAGAGTGTCATATCCCGCAGCTGCCAGTGATGCAGAGTACATGGGCAGGCCGATTGAGACGAGCCAATCAGAGACAGTGTTGACATTACCCGTGGACAGAGACTTCCTGCACATTTCCGTTAAACCTCCGGAGGGAATCTGGGGAACGAGAGGTAAACAAACATTTACTCATTAAATGTTTTTAAATGCAGTCTTCTTAGCCTTGTTCAATGTACATTCATGGATTTAGTTTCATTGGTATGGTATTGCTACACTTCACTATTAACGGAAAATAACTTAAATAAACAACTATGCTTGTGGCTGTAGGATGGGAGTGTAGAGAGGAGTGCATCTCTACACCTGTGTGGGAGGGACATGCACTCCGGGAGTTTCAAACCTAAACGAGGTTTTTGACTGGGGAATGTTCCGAAGAGAGTCTCTTCAGGTGACGGGGTTTACACTTACGGCCATGCGATGTTGTTTGCGGAGCTCTTTGACACGCAGCTGGTCCAGGTTGGATGCCACCTCTTTTACAGGCTGCTCCAGGTCTTCAGAGTATCGCTGGACCAGAGACTGGGGGACACCATAGCGCCCATGCTAGAGGGTTGGAAACAGAACAGGGCGTGAAAACTCTAAACGTCAACACCCAAATGGAAACATGGAGGCGCTTATCCCACTTTGTGAGGTTGTTAGATGGAGGTTACACGAAAGCTGGTTGTTGTTAAACGGCTGAGAGAACATGAAATGAGCCGTACTACGCAACGTTAGCTTTGACTTTATGAGATAATTTCTGGACATTGTGAGGCTTGAGATGTTAAAATCTGAATGTTTATGGGTGAATGAAGCAGACTAATAATATTCAGATGGGCTATTGGCAGGGTAATATGTCCCAAAGGCGAGATAGATGATTGGGATACAGGAGCTGTGTCTAAAGCGTCTGGTTTGAAAATGCAAGGGTACAGAGTAGCGGACCTCAAACATACCATCCCGTTCTTGGAATTATTATTATTAAAGTAATCCTCTCAGCATTTATCATGGTAATTATTTATTATTTATTCTCTCTCTCAAAAAAAAAAGATTTATTGATTTAAAATGTGAATGCAATTTTATTTTTTAACTGGCCTTTATTGTTTGCTAGTGTGCCATTTCTATGTTGCCATGTCAGTGCAATGAACCACTGGTTTAAGAGGAAATATACAGAGAAAACCTTTGTGAGGAAGTGGCTGACAGGAGTAACGACAATTTGGGTTTCTCAACCCTCCACCCTACTCCGCCCTTCCTTACGAGCTTTGCCCCACCCCCCTCAGCCACCCACCCACCCCTAACTTTCTTCTTCTGCCCGTCTGGAGACACCTGGGGCCCTGGCCGGCCTCCAACGGAGTCTGGCTGCACCGGCCAAACTGGACCGGAGGTCTGGAGGGTGGAGGGCTGCACTGGTCATGCAGCCAAATGTCCTGCCTGACCTAAAGTACAGTGCAGCGGGCCTCACTGGGAGAACAGGGGCCTTGCCCTGACAGCCTTCACTCCAGACAACAGTAATTCCTCTCGGATGGCTGAGCTTTATACATGTGGCTGTTAGATCTCACTCGTGCGCCGCGGGCTTCGAGTCCACGGTTAATCGCTTTCCAACAATCGCACTTCTTGTTTATTAGTTTTGCAACTGGAAATAGCTGCTATGCTACTGTTGCCTAGCAGCAATCCAAAATGTGGGCCGTGAACAGCTTCTCACCTCGTCCCTTTAAACACGTTAGTATGTTATGTGTGGTTATTCTCACAGGGAACTGGGCTACACCACTATAAAGGGGCCTAGTCTGGGGGCTCTGGCCAGGAGTGCTTTACAACCCTGTCTGCCCTCAGAGATCCAGACCATAAAATCTTTAACCGCTTCACAGCAGTGCTAAAACCCACAAGATCGACTCTTTAAAGGCACTTTTGTTAATTATCCAAAACACACACCGATGATATGAGCAACAGGCACGTACATGTACAAACACACACACTTTCACTCTACTCCAGAGCCAAATAGCTTTCCAAAAACAAGCCACTGACGATGAGGGAACTAAATACTTTTCACCCCCCAAAGTTACAGTAGTGTCCAGTTAGGCACCAGTTAGGCATGGCATGATGCACAACCAGAAGAACAGACCCCAGACAAATTTAACCGTTGGGGGTTTCTGAAGTATCTTTGGAGCATCAGTGTGGCTTCTACTATGGAAATCGGACCAGTGGCTGTGATTTGTTGTGAGTTGGCTAGGATGTGGTCTTATTCTGTTGTTTATGAGGTCAGCCCTCTCCTTGTATCGTCAAGAGCTCTTGTTGTCAGATGCAGGATAGTTAAGCAACTGTGGACAAACATCGAATCCTCATAGTTAATGACTCAATAGTGACTCAATAGTTTCCGTATATATTTCACTTTTAACCTGTATCTTAGGTTCTGTTCATTTTTGTGGATGCTACGGTTGAAAAAGAAGGGAACATTTACCGCAGCGCATGTATGCACTTAGTAGCAATAGCGCGTCTAGCTCGACAGAGCACTGACCAACCTTATCAGAATAGGGCTCCTCGGTGAGGTCGATGTCCTCTGCCTCCAGCCTCTGTTCCAGGAGGGTGAGTAGATCAGGGCTCATCTTGGAATGGGACGACTTCCTAGTGATGGCCACCTTGACCCCCCGGTCCGACAGCCATGGTGGGGGCGGGGTGCCCCCTGAGGAGGTGGGTGACGGTGTGGCACAGGGGCTGGTGGGGGTACTAGGGGCCTTGGCAGGCAGAGCTGGGGCCCTGGGGCTGCTGCGGATCACGGGGCTGGCTGGCCGTGAGCGGGTGAGCGAGTGGGTGGGAGAGGCCGTGGGGGAGGGGCTAGAGGGGAGGGAGGCGGGCGGGTGACGTAGCCCGTTGGCCAGCCTCTCCCTGGACTTCTTGGCGGGCACTGGCGGGGGGACCGGGGGTTTTTTGGAGTGCGTCCGGACGATCCTGTCCGCACTAACTCCAGGGCTCGGAGCGGGACTGGACGGGGGCTCTGAAGGGCCCGGGGATGGGTTAGGGGGGCACGGGGGCCAGAGTGGGAGCTGGGAGGGCACAGGGGGGCGGCCGGCGGTCCCCTTGGGGCTCACCGCCGGCAGCCTGGTACCAGTCTGAGAGCCTCGGTCCCCGACGAGAGGCCTGGCGGGGCTGACCCATTTCAGCCCCCTGTTGGGTGGCTTCCACTGCAGGCTCTGGTCATTCTTGTGCTCACGGCTCTGGTCCCAGTGCAGGTCTCCCAGCGAATGAGAGCGTTTCCAGGGTCCGGCAGGCTGCGACGGCCCATCCAGATCCTCACAGCTGCGGCTGCTGTGGATGGGGGAGCGACGCTGAGCCTTCCGCAGCCCAAGAAGGCTGAAGCCCTTCAGGGTGGGCTTGAGGAAGAAGCTTTTCTTCGTGCGCTGGTTCTTGCTGCCTTGCTGCAGGGCCTCTGTAGACACAGTCATGGGCAGGGTGGGGTAGTCTGGCGACTGGCCCGCTGAAGAACGATTGGACCGGGAAGCTTTCCTGCTCTTTCCTGAAAAAGAAGTATTTACCCTCACTTAACAAGAATTGACCACTGAAGCATCAATTAATCTGATAGTGATAGGTTTTGCACTACATAGAGTAATGAACCGTGAATTTTTGATTGTGTTATAGCCTCCGTAATCATAATTATGTTCAAACAGAATTGCTGAAGTAAGTGTGAGCAGCTGTAGGGGAAGGCATGCAAATGAGGCAAATAGCTCTTTGAGTTATTTGTTATAGCCAGGGATCTTAATCAAATACACAGTACAGGCTGTTTGGAAACAAAACTTACCATGTATCTCCAGAGCAAAATGGATGGATGGAAAGGATGATACGCCACATATTATGGCAAGCCAAAACGTTTGAATAGCGTGTAATGATAAACAAGGCTGATAGATGGCCATGTTAGAAATGATCTTAACTTTTTTGAATCCTAGATTATGTTGTTTAGTTTGAAGGATTGTAGCAGTTTAGTATTTAGTCAACTGCATTTATCTTTTCGTCTAATCAGTATTCCGGTTTTAAGCTCAAACATTCTCAGTTAATTTACATGAAAGCCATCCTTTGTCATCAACACTTGATATTGAAATATTAATGTTTTGACACAGGACCTCAAAATTCCACTAAATGCACATAAGCAGTTATTTTTGTATGTAATGCTTTACTTGTCTAAATGTTTGCCTACCTTGTCAGGGTGAATTTAAATATTTGCATATTTATTGGGTTATGCATATCCATTTTGTATTTGATAAACACTAACTGACCAGTTAGTGTTTAGTGTTTGAGAACATCACTTATGACTAATGGTTGCTAATATGTTATAGACAGTATAATCAAATGGAAATTATAAATACGTAAATAAACAACTACTAATGGTCATGAAGATATTCTATTTTCAAGTAAGTATTTAGATGCAAAGATTACAATGAGTGCATTCAGGGCTCTACAGTAGTTTTCTTTATAGAAAATACACGTGTATCTGCATAATCTTTCAAATAGGCATACATTGCCCCATTAATCTTGCATTTAATGTATCTCATAACCATGTTCTCTATAACATTGTTTATTATAGCGAGCGTGACATAATACAAGTAAATCGTCCAACTTATAATGTACGTTGCTGTAGAGCCCTGACTATGACAGAATATTGAATGTTTTGCAGCTAGCAAGTGGTGTTTAGTGTGATGGGAAGGAAAAAACAAGACATACAACAAGAAAAGAGACATGAAATCAAGCAAGCAGGACTGTAATGCTTCTGTCATAGAAGTGGTTTTTATTCCACAATTTAAATCTCTAATCTGGCAGATTGCACATTTTACTGTTTGAACTGTTAGACACACATACACAAATAAATGGGAACAAAGTTACACTCTGTAACCCAATGGATAGAAAAAGCAGTAAAGATATGACATAGCAATGAATTATGAGTTATGGAGCTATTAAGGAGCAAGAAAGAAAGAAATTGGGCGAAAGAAAGCACAGCCTTTCACTTTTTTTTGTCTGAACGCTCTAAAAAAATATTTGAAAAACATCTCAAAAAAGATATAGTCTGCTTGTCTTACAATATGCACACTTCAATTAAAAAATATTTGCATCCACAATTTTTGCAGGCACATATGATTATTTGTGCAACATGGTCACTACAAAGGTAAAACACAAGCAATGTAAAATAGTGTAGAGACAAAATGAGTGCAATGGCAGCTTGAATCTCTCACTTGACTACAGCAAGCTTATTGGCTATGCACCTCGGTGAGCCACGGCAACAAAGTAAATGTTCATCATTAATTGCACCCGAAAACACTGGCTAACAGAAAAACTCTATTACGGCATCAAAGTCCTCCTCCTATCCCGCTGGAGGACCTGGAAGTCTGTGATTGGTCAGTGAGCTTGTTCTGACCAGAACAGCTCTGTGCATGGGGGGGATGGTCCCCTCTGTACGTGGGGTCCCAGTGTTGTGGGGCACACTAAGCTTAGAGGTTTGGGGCCGGGGCCTCCCACGGCTGGAGTTGAGCACTGCTGAACGCCTACGGGTTGAGCAGAGGAAGTGGTGGAGAGGTGGAAATGAAAAAAAAAGGACAGAAAAGCATTGAGTCTGTGGTGATGAAGAGTGTCATTAGCAGCAAGAAAGCTTAACAAAAACGTTGAGTGGTCGGTGAAGGGGGTGGGGCTATGTAGACCTGGCAGACAGGACAAGGTGTTTTCGATTGGTGGACACGCGTCCAGAAAAAGGCGGGATGGGTGGGGTGTTAAGGATGCTGAAGCATGGCAAGAGGTTGAGCAGGTGAAAGCCCGGAGAGGAAAAGGTGGAGTTGAAGTCACTATAGCGCTAGGCCAGGCTAGGCTAGGCTAATCCCAGGGAGAACCTGATGGGACCGGGCTAACGCTAGGTTTGGGCTAAGCTTTCATTACCGTTCTCCAGATTCTCATTGCTCTCATAGCAGCCAGAGTCGCGCGGGGAGTCTCCCACCAGGCCATGCCCCTCAGACAGAAGCTTCTCCTGGGAGCCTGAGAGTCCACGCTCAGCGTCACTGCTGCCTGGGGACAAAGAAGTACATTTACATTGGCTGCCATTGACTCACTAGCAAGAGCTTCTCAAACGGGTTATAACACCTCTATTGGTATTTGGAGGTACTACAAGTACCTGTATCTGATAAAAGAAATGTATCTTTTCAGCACGCACACAGCAGGGCTCTAACATTTCACTCACAAATGCGACAAAAAATGTTGGTGTGCGAACATGAAAAAAGATGCATGTGCACGTTCTGCGAGTGACTTCTAGCCACTATGTTCGCTCAAATATGCTCAGTTGCACATTGTTATGAAATCCCCGTGCACAAGGACAATCGTGCGGCGCGCACTGGGTACTTGTTCCAAACGTGGTTCCACTTCTAACAGGGTGAGTGCATAATTCAGACATCATACAATAGAGATTGACATACAATGAAAACAAAATACTAAAGGTGAATAATTGCATAACAGCTAGGCGCTAACACACCTAGCCTAAGCTACGTTTTACGCCTCCTCACGCCCGTGGACGTATTTACAGCCTGCTGAGCTTACTGTCGTATTCCTGCAGCAGCTCCACGGCCGTGAGCAGCACGGCTCGGTGCTGCGGGTCCCTGATGTTCAGCTCGTCCAGGTCCTCCTCCTCCAGCAGCTTGAACGTGTCCAGGTCCTCGTAGCCGTTGAACAGGAAGGTGGGCATGTGCTCCTGAGCCCCGCGGAAGACAACAGCCGTGGGTTACTGGCAGCTCACAGTGGACAGCACCGCTGTAACATGAGCACCTGTACGCTCATGGCACCACGGGACAATGCACTGTACCAACTACGTTGTTAGTTGTGTAATAGGAGACGGTATTTAGATGGTGAACACCGAGGCACACTGACAACGAACACACTTTAACATGTGTTCATATCTTTACAGTTACATGTTCATCTTTTAACAACGCATATAGTATTATGCAAGCTGCCATAACAAATACCGCCCTAAGAAAGTGCTCGTCGAGATCCTACAGTGAGAACGCCATTTAACGGTATTATTCTGTTAATCTGCAGTTTATTTCACAGCAGACAGACAAAACAAGAAGGTGTGAAGTGAAGCAACGTTAATTGGAGGGAAAGAAGGCTTACAGCAGAGACAGAACATTTACTCAAAGACACGCGAGCCACGCTTCAGCACACAGCGCAACCGTCGAAGGGGAGGCTGCACAAATGAAACAAACAACAATATACACAGACACTGCTTCACATTATCTAGCTACACCCTTGAGTTTTGTTCACAGTGATTCGTCACCATCCAAGCCTACTATAGCTGGTCTCCACTACGCTAAATAGCCACAGTGGATATTTGTGGGCTCTCCTCCAGCAATGCGTGGGTGACACGCATTGCTGGAGGAGAACTACACAGACTGTGTGTCACCAGCATGCCCATTAATTACACTGGCGGGGGGGGGGGGGGGGGGGGGGGGGGTTCTCTGTTCTATTTCCAGTCAGGAGACCAAAGGACTATACAAAAGGACCACCAACTAACAAACGCAGGCCGCCTCTCCCACACGTCTTTTGTCTGTTGGCTAATTCGATAAACCAAAATGTGGTTTAGCACACAATCCCATGGTGAAATGATAAAACTGAAATAGACACAAATGTGGCCATAATTGCAGATGCGACCATGTTATTAGTCCTATAAATATTCCAATTGTTTAGGAATATCTTCCTTGTTATTTTTACTTTGTAGTGCAGAAGCCCCGTTTTATTAACTGCTAGTGTTAGCTCACCAAAACACAAACCTGACATGCCACATAACAATATACACATGTACAGCATATTCCCCAAATGCATGGAAAATGGAATACAGAGGGCTGTGCTGACAGAGGGCCTCATGGTAGTTATTGTATTTTAAATACCTGAGACTTTCTGGGGGTGGGGAGTAAATGTTCTCCCCCATTACATTCAAATGACATTACAAGCGTCACTGCTGGACAACGCTAGGTAAGAGAAATAAAACAAACGCAACCATGCTAACGTTGTCTCAACAGCCGCTAACAACGCAAGGGAACATTCTAGTCTAGGGAACAGTTTAGTCTGGAGCACCCACTCACTGACCCTGGCGGTGAGCTGTGGTTACATCAAATGCTTTCACGGACGTGCAAGGTCCACACCACGGAAGCTCCGGGGCTTATTATTATAACGTCTCAGGGGAACATTAATACCTAGCCCCTCTTTAATGCTGCAGCATGTGTCTGTCTGAGAGGTTTCTAACCTCTGGCTTTTTAATCTTGGGACTAGAAAGTACACACACACCCCCCCCACCCCCCTTTGACGAAGCTGGACACGCTGGTTCCCGCAGTGGGTGGAGAAGTGTGTTCCGTTCTGATTAAAAGGACGCAGATACATGCTTTGAGTCAGCCGTGTGTACATGTGGGTGCGAATGTTTGTTTGCGCCATAGCAACATCAGACATTCCAGCCTTTGGGCTTTCAGCCAACGTGTGCAAACTAATTATGACATTATTAACTAAATATACACTGTATTTGCTTTTTGGAGAGTTGTCTAAATAAGGGCTTAAGGGACTACTTTCTCACTACCCCTGTGAGAAATGTGGGCTTAAAAAGACGGTTTAAGACTTGTTTATAATGACTAATCCTCGTCGGCCTAGCCGGGAGGTCACCCACCTTGAGGTTAATGCGTTCCAGCAGCTCCTCCACAGAGGTGGGCTTGGGCGGTCTGCCCTTCCTCCGCCTCCTGACGGGCCTCTTGGGCTTTTCCTCCTCGTCGCTCAGCACGTCCACGTAGATGAACTTGAAGGTGCCCACCTTGTTGTTGAGAAGACCCATCCATGTTCCCATGGGGGGTTTGCTTATGATGTCAATCACGTCGCCCCGCTGGAGCAACAAAGACAACGGCAGATGCAAGTCAGCACTACATGAAGGCAGTCTTATGACTCAAAAATGAGCATATCATATACACTCACCTAAAGGATTATTAGGAACACCAGTTCAATTTCTCATTAATGCAATTATCTAATCAACAATCACA
>JAODTR010069927.1:0-14215 GCA_025399935.1 Amblyopsis rosae | reverse complement strand
GCTACTAGCTAGCGCACCTTGCCAGGCATAACAAGGACATGTTGCTTGCTAGCTAGGAGTAAAGACATGCTACTAGCTAGCGCACCTTGCTATGCATAACAAGGACATGTTGCTTGCTAGCTAGGAGTAAAGACATGCTACTAGCTAGCGCACCTTGCCAGGCATAACAAGGACATGTTGCTTGCTAGCTAGGAGTAAAGACATGCTACTAGCAAGCGCACCTTGCCAGGCATAACAAGGACATGTTGCTTGCTAGCTATGGTAAAGACATGCTACTAGCAAGCGCACCTTGCCAGGCATAACAAGGACATGTTGCTTGCTAGCTAGGAGTAAAGACATGCTACTAGCTAGCACACCTTGCTAGGCAGGCCCTTATGCCGATGGCTCCAGGCGCTGTGTTCGTGGGCACGGCTCTCCTGCTGGGCGGTGGCGTTGCTCCACATGCCGATCTCCACCTCCTCCTCCTGGTCCCAGCTGGACGACTCCTCGCCGCCCCATGTCTCCATGGGCCGCACCGCTCCTGGGGAAAAGGGGGGGCCGCAGGGGGGCACAGGGGTGAAACCTAGCTCCGGGGAGGTGCACAGACACCTTCCAGGTGAGGTAGCCACCTGGCTCATGCTACACACCAGGTGCGTGCGTGTCCCTACCGGGCTTGTGTTGGCCCCTCCACCCGGAGCCGTGCTCACGCTCTCTGCTGGGCTCCTCCCAGGTGCTGCTAGTGTCCGGGCCCGGGGCTCCGGGCTCCCCGCCCCACGTGGGGGACGTCCTCTGCTGGCCCCAGCCTGCATGACGGGGAGAAGACAGGAGACAACGTGAAAACAAGGGATGGTTGTGCAACACTGGGTGGAAACCGATGTTTGCTACTCCTTTAAAGTCTAACTCCACCCCCAGCCTTGAGCCTGACTCCACCTTTAAAGTGTAACCCCACCCCCAGCCTTGAGCCTGACTACACCTTTAAAGTCTAACTCCACCCCCAGCCTTGAGCCTGACTACACCTTTAAAGTGTAACTCCACCCCCAGCCTTGAGCCTGACTACACATTTAAAGTGTAACTCCACCCCCAGCCTTGAGCCTGACTATACCTTTAAAGTCTAACTCCACCCCCAGCCTTGAGCCTGACTACACCTTTAAAGTCTAACGCCACCCCCAGCCTTGAGCCTGACTACACCTTTAAAGTGTAACTCCACCCCCAGGATGAGCCTGACCACACCTTCAAAGGGTAACTCCACCCACTGCACAATTTGTAACAATGCAATAAAGAGGCAGGACAGGGTGTCTGACTGAAGCTCACTAGTTTTTAAATGATTGCACAGAGTTTGGTGTGCGGATGCGTCCTTACATTCATTGTGATGTTTTAAGGTTCAGCCAAGCCCGTTTACAGACAAGGGACGGAATTTCCCTCCTTTTCAGATACGGCAACGTTTAAAATAACAATTTGGCCGATAGCCGACCTTGGTGAAACACTCCCACATGGCCGACACACTCTTGCACTCCTACTTGAGGCAAGACGCCGTTCTGGGTGGGCTGCAGATGGGACATCTGCAGGTGGGTAGGGGCATTGCAGCAGCCAGAGCACCAGGAACACAACAACGTCAGGAGCACCAGTAGTGGTTCTAAAGGCTAGAGTCTGGCCTCACTGACCCGCCTCTCTCCGACAACAAGCAGGTCTATTCTGAGGCCGAAGACACAGTGAAACCATGTTTGGAGACCAACGGTCTTTAGAATTGGGCCAAAATGTTCAGTGCGGGCAGCTAAAATAACACACTCACCAGCACGCACGTCCTCTAGCTGTAACCTCCTTTCACCCCTGACGGTTTAGCTTGACTGAAGGCTACAAGGGCTTTACTGCATTAAAGAAATCTGACAAAATGGCTGAATAGAGAATATTATAGGGCTGCAGTTACAATGACTCATGAACTTTGGAAAGAAGTTGCTTTTAATGCACTTCAACATTTAAAACATTAAATTGACAATTCTAGTGATGTACCTAACGATAATTTTTCCATTAATAGATTAATCTAGAGATCCCTTCAGTGCCTCAGAAGCTCCGCCCCACACATCGGAAACAGTGTTGTGCGGTCTGCACTAGGTATGTCACGAGAACCGATACTTCGGTACCAAGTCGATGCCAAAATTCTGAAAACATAACGATACTCATTTTTGTAGGTACCAGGGATTCAACCTAGGCGGCGTGCGGGCTGCAGCTCCGCCTCAAATCGAAAAAGAAGTAGGCGGATGAGAGAATAATATTCACAAAAACCATTATGCAAACGATGCCTTCCAACTTTCAAGCAAAGCTTGAGAAGACAGTAAACATGGTTTGTTGTGATTGTTTTTAACCTATTTAATGGCCTGGCAAGTTAAACAAATCAACCTTGAAGCGAAAAAAATACAGGCATGTCGCATGCCTGTAAATTTCTTTTAATGTTGCGTTGTAAACATTCACGTTGTGAGTGTATGGTGTAATTTACCCAAGTGCATTTTAACCATCGCTTTTTCAGCGATACCTCCAGATATCACATTAGATAAAGTGTTTACAGTTAGTAGGTGGAGTAGACAAAAGGAAATTCCAAATGCATACCTGAGTGATACTGTAGCTGCCTAGTACTACAGGATAATACAGCAGGGTAAATCAACTTTGCCTGTCAATATATTTTTCTTTAAGATGATAATAATGACTCCATGTATCTTTAATTAGTTAATGTATTAGCCCATTGCTAGCAACACGTAAGTATCATGCTTTTACAAACTGTATGTTTTTTTTTCTAGTCGGCTGAATGGAAGCATCATGGAGCAGAACTCAAACACAAGCAAAGGCAAAAATAATCGTTCATTAATCGTAATCGAGGTACAACGTTCAATTCATCGTGATTGTGATTTGAGGTCAAATCGTGCACCCCTAGGTAAACTAGGTACTTTTTGCAAATCAATGTATTTTTGTAACCGGTGTCGTCAGTTATGTCGACGAATCGCACCAGCACAAGACATTGGCATCTTTTACTTCCGTCATCCAAAAGACAAAATAACAGTTTACTTACAACATAGTTTTTCCCCAATAACATAGTTTTTGTGATCGTTAGGAACTAAAATTAACTAATTAAACAATTTTAATTCAAGTAATCTCACAGCCCTAGTATATTACCTTCATTACTCCACATGTTAAACACAAAATGGTCTCCCAACTGAATTGATGAACAGACCCACGTGATCCACCGTCCTACAAAGCCATATAAAATGTGATTTTTGTAGAAACACGATAAGCTACGAATTGATTCATTATTTCTGCCCCTGCTAATGTTCCTAGGAAACCCTGCAGTAGCTCCCTTATGTAAGCCTTGTTTACTTTGAAGTGTGTGTGTGTGTGCATGCACGCTCATGCACACACGGAAAGCGTGCGCGCATGTTTCCAGAAGGCTCCGCTTACAAGAGGACCACAGTCACGCTCCCAGAATGCTTTGGGGCCGGGCCAGGAATACCTCCTGCATAAATAGGATTGATCTAATGCTGACTACTGGGGCCAGCGCCTCTCATGTGACACACACACACACACACACACAGAGATAGCGGAGACCTGACCTGACTCTACAGCCAGTCCCACCATGTTAAAGCAGAGCCCAATGCTAAGAACCGTGCTCTGCTGGGTGTGCAGCCCCTCCAGCAGCAGCAGCAAATGAAAAGGATCTCGAGCAGCGCTGCTCTTAGCATTAGCATTCCACAAGGATGACTCAACCTGCGCTACAAAGAGCCACACACACACACAGTAGAGAGAATAGCTCCGTCTTTTCATGCCTCTGTGAGAGTTGTGTATGCCTGTGTGTGTGTGTGCGTGCGTGCGAGGGAGCCTCCCTCCCCAACTCCGTTATGGAAGAACAGCAGACTAACGGCATTCCAGCTCCCACCCAGAGTCTCTTCCAACAGGCGAGCCAGGTGCTTGGCTGTGGCACCACCTAATGGAGGGCACCAGTACTGCACCCTGCCCCATGCGCGTCCCAACTCACCCTGGGCAGGGCCCTTCTCCTGGGCGGGGGGCGGCAGGTGCTGAGGAGGATGCAGCGACACTTGGGATTGGTGCGACTGGTTCTGTGGGGGCGGGCACACAGCCATGGGCTCCTGCTCTGATTGGCCAGTCTTGTTCCACATGTTAACAGCGCCGCCATTGTATTTACCTGCGTAGAGGGTTAAACGCACCAGTCAAGAACAGAAAGAACTGCAAATAAATAGTTCAAATGAGAAACGAGACAAGAGTGTCTTGGCCACAAATGTGTAGTTGTTGCTACAAGACGACATGGTTGTGTTCTTCTTGAGCTCAAAACTAGACCTCACAGCAGAACACCATCTTGCCTAGGAGAACGACCCCCCCCCCCCCCCCTCTCTCCAAGTAACTCAGGTTTGCAGAACTAGATTACTGCAATGCCTAATTTCTTTATGTATGCTAGCTAGGCTAAGGTATACCGGGCTCCCCCCATGCTGGGGCTAAGGCTACGTAGCTAAGGCTAGGTAGATAAGGCTAGGCTAGGGCTAGGTAGCTAAGGCTAGGCTAGGTAGATAAGGCTACGGCTACGTAGCTAAGGCTACGGCTACGTAGATAAGGCTAAGGCTACGTAGCTAAGGCTAGGCTAGGTAGATAAGGCTACGGCTACGTAGCTAAGGCTAGGCTAGGTAGATAAGGCTAAGGCTACGTAGCTAAGGCTAGGCTAGGTAGTAAGGCTAGGCTAAGGCTAGGTAGTAAGGCTAAGCTAGGCCACAGGCATACCAGGGTCTCCCCAGGCCGTGGTGCCGTCGTCAATCTCCATCCGGCGGCGTAGGGACTCGGGAGAAGGCTCCTCCCAGCCGGTGGCCACCGGCACCTCCTCCTTCTCCTCCTTGTGAGCGGTCAGCGGCATGGGCCCCCCCTGCCAGCCTGCCGGAAGAGAGGAGCCGATTAGTACCACATCTGGCAGCTAGCCAGCTAGCTGCCAATAGCACAGCATCAGTATTATCAACACTATTATTAGCTTGCTAGCTAGCTAGCCAGCCAATAACACAATATCAGTATCAACACTGCTATTAGCTTTCTAGCTAGCTAGCCAGCCAATAACAGCATCAGCAGTATCAAAGACTCGTGCTGCGTTTGAATAGTCTTTGTTTGCTTAGGAAGGTTCCTAATATGGGGAAAAGACCTTGTAATAGCAATAGTTACCAGTAGGCTTGCTGGGGGCCTGGGTGTCCCTGGGTGTGCCGGGCTGGGGGGCCTTGCCCCACTCGCTGGGGCCGCTGCAGGGCTTGGTGGGCGGGGTTTCCCCCCAGCCTTGGCCACCGGCCTGGGGGCTAGCCCTGGGGCCGGGCTCGCCCCAGTGTTGGCGGGGTCCCTGGTCGGGGGCGGGGGCGGTGGTGCCGCCGCCACCCCCCCAGGTGTTGGGCCGGCCTGGTTCGCTCCAGCCACCCGAGCCGGAGCGGTCGCTTTCGCTGTCCCAGCCCGCCGATCCGCCGCCGGCTTTCTGGGGCCCGTCGACCCAATGGTTGCTGGCCCCGCCCCGGGAGCCCTCGGCCCTGGAGCCCTCGCCCCTGGAGCCCTCGCCCCTGGAGCCCTCGACCCAGCCCTGGGGGGGCTGCCGGGAGGCGCTGGTCCAGGTGTTGGACCTACACAGGAACCACCAGTGGGTCACAATAGGAATTGGGGGGTTCACTTGCATTGGGAATCCAACCCCCGCCCAAAGGCTGTGCCTTCATTGGCTCTGTGGTACCCCCCTCAACCCTAACTCCCTGAGTCAACTAATACCCTAAGCTTGTGTAAGAGTTTGTGTAAGTTCAGAGTTTGTGTGGTCACCACGGCAATGATAAACAAACGCTACACGACGAGTGTAACGTTTCGTGTGGGCTCTCTCTTATTATAGACCAATTCATTTCATTTGTCAAGTGCTTGAAATGTAATACCACGTCCAGAAAAACTAAGACATTCTAGCATGTTTTTTGACATTTTAAAGACATTTTCAGACCTTACATTTAGAAAATCTAATTTTATATTAAATTTACTTTTTAAGAATCCGCAGGGACCTTGATACTAAGGCTTACGCCAGCTAATTTGCTGAGATGTTTGTTAAGACTGGACTTAAGACTCACCATCAGCAAACCTCTATGACAAACAGGGTCCATGGTCTAAGGCATTGTTTTTATATTATGGGTCTTTGTAATTGTAATGCTAGATGTCCTTTAGTGTCCTGAAAGGCGTCTTTAAATAAAATGTAGTATTATTATTATTATTATTATTATTATTGTCTCTAAGACGTTAGCTACTAGCATCTAGCTAGCCAGCTGAAGAAGGTTCGGCCCCACCTTACTCTAAGGTACTGGTGGTTTTTCACTATAAGGCATCCATTAAATGGCATTTTTCAAGTGACTACAGACTTATAAAGGCCCACAACAGCAGGAGCTCTCCTTGGTAATACGAGCAGCACATATACATGACTTGGAACTTAACACTTACTGAGAGCCCAATCATCTACGACAAAAAGAACTGCCCTTTGCAAACTGAACCAAAAACCACGAGCAAGCAGCTTTAGAGCCGTCCATGTTGGCAAGACGGCCCCCCCTACCTAACCCCACATCCCCAATGCAGTAGTGGGTCGTGACCGTTAACCTAAATGTTTGTTGAAACGTTACGACGCGTCTCTGCATCTAACGAGCACACACAAGACAGGGGTCGCCACGGCTCACCTGTCCTTGTTAGCGTTGCTGCTGCTGCTGCCCCTGTAGCTGGATCCATCCTCCCAGCCGGCCTGGGGCCCCACGCTGCTCTGGGCCTTGCTGTCGCCCCACCCAGAGGAGGTCCGCTGCTCGGCCCAGCCGGGGCCTCCCCCTTCTGGGCCCGAGGAGCCCGGGCCGTCGCCCCACCCTCCGGAGGTCTGGGAGGAGGAGGACTGGGGGGCCGGAGGCGGAGCGGCGCCCCAGCCAGAGCCCCCGCTGCTGGGCTTCCTGTCGTCGGCATGGGGGGCCTGGTGGTGGTGGTGGCTGGCGGTGGGGGGGGCGGGGGCGTTCAGGTCCCAGGCCGTGTGCTGCCGCACAGGGGTCTGGCCCCAGCCCGTGTTGCACAGCACCCGGGGGTCCACGTCGACCCGGGGGGCAGGGGGGGCCGGAGGAGGGGCGGCGACGAGTGCGGGCGGGGCGGGAGGGGGTCCGCCCCTCCTCCGCCCCCCCCCAGCACCCCTGGGCTGACCCTCCCCACTGCCCTCGCTACCGGCGGGCCGGCCCCAGGCCGGGCCCCCCAGGGCGTCGTCCTCCAGGCTCCTCCAGCCGTTGCCGGGGGAAACGCCCTTTGCAGGGGCGGCGGAGGAGGTCGAGGAAGAGGAGGAGGAAGAGGAGGAGGCGTTGCTGCCCCCCCAGGGCCGGGGGATGCTGCTGTTGCCTAGCGACTGGTGGTCCCAGCGCGGGGGGTTCACAGTGTCCACGGCGGGCGGGCCCTTGTCCCCGGGCGGGTAGTGGGCGGCGACCCAAGGCGTACCGGGCCCGGTAGCGTTGGGGCGACTAGAGGTCACGGTGGGGTCAGTAGTAGTAGTATTCTTCATCGTCGCCATAGTGTTGTTTGGTCCGCTGGGGTCAGAGGTCGGGGCGGGCTGCGCTCCGGGCTCGTCCGGCTTGTCCGCACCGCCGCCCCAGCCCAGCAGGGGGCCCTGCGGCGGGGGGGCGGGGCCCGGGGCCCAGGTACTCGCGCCCCACGCACCCGCGCTGGGGTGCACCCTGTTGCCATGGACACCCATGAGGTTGCTGCCATTATTGCTGCCGATAACGTTGGCCATGCCGCTGCCGCAGGGCGCAGCAGAAGGTGTAGAAGAAGAGTTTGCGGGCGCCACGGAGGAGCTCGTTGCCGCCATCATCATCATCGCCGCCGCGGTGGTAGTCGTCGCGGCAACGGCGGCCAGGTGGCCGTCGGCGGTGGGGTCAGCATCGGCGCATTCTGACGCCAGCTCGGGGTCGGAGCCGGTGCCGCAGCCCGAGGAGGAGGAGCAGGATGAGGAGCAGGAGGAGGAGGAGGGGGGGGGCCAGACGGAGGACAGGGGGGGGGGAGGGGTGGGGCCGGAGGAGCAGGAGGGGGGCGGGGGCTTGCCGGCGGTGCCGTCCACTAGCACCTTGGCCCAGCCGCCGCTGCCGTCTCCTCCCACACTGCAGGGGGCGCTGGAGGACCAGGGGGGGGGCTCATACTGCGAGTCCAGGACCGGGTGCTCGATGCCTGGGGAGGAGAGGGAAGGCGGTTAGTCCCAGCGGGCGTTACGGGGGTCACATGATGTGAGACCGTCTTTGTTCCTCTGCAGTACCGGCGGGGCCTTGTGAGCCCGGCCTGATCTAAAGGTTGTCATCAAAATAAGCACTGACACCGTCAGTCTGGAAAACCTTGATGCAAAAGCGCCAGGCGACCGATTAGAGGACAATCCAGCCAATCAAATGTCACCTAGTTTTAGTCCCAAGAGAACTACATTTGTTTGAGTAGATGGTACATGTGGGTTTCCAACAGCCCATTTGCTGCGTTCTGATTGGGTGAGATAAAGGTAGATAGTCCAATCAAATGTAATGTCTTAGTAACTGTTTCACTACAAACGCTTCTGAATTGAGGGCTTCCAGACTGAAGTGAAGCTTGTAGCGAGGCCAGGACGGGAGCGTACTGGAAATCACCTTCACATGTGCACAGAGTGCAACAAGCTCAGACAGGCTGGGTACCGGTATCTACCAGACCGAATTAAAACGCTAATTTCAGTGCCTTATTTCGGTGCCACTTGGACTAAATCTAAATTATGTGTTTTAGTTTTAAAACGGGGGTTAAAAACTAAAATGTGTGTTTTAGCACTGTATAATTATCTGATTCGCGTCACGTAGCCTACAGGTACACTGGGCATGCGCATGCCGGTGTAAACAGAAAGCATTTTGTCAGAACAGTAAATAGGAGTAATGGAATGGTGAAAAATAAGACCAGATATGCATTTTCTTGGACTGGATCACACACAGCAAAAGGTTAAAAACAGATGAACCGATCAACCGTTCTGTCTTTCTAATTATAGCGGCGTTACAGATCATGTGCCTATATGTTTACATGTAATGTAATGTATGCTGGTGTGCGAGCATGTTTGCACCACAAAAGACATTCACTTGTACCTTCATTATATTAATCCAGAGACTGTATCTACTGTATAAGCTGTCACGGTAAACTACCTACAAATGACGCACGTCTGCTGGGTTGTCCATTCTATTTAGTGCCTGAGGAAGAGGTACTCGACATTCACACATTGAGTGTCAATATCTGACAAATGCCAGCGCTGGCGGCTAAGGGACCGTCAACAAATTACTGTGAATTATATTTTGAATAATAATGAACAGCAATGAACAAATGGCACGGTTTAGGAACCAGAATCGTTTTAAAAGTATCGATTTAGAAAAAACCCAAACGATACCCAACCCTAAGGCTCAGTGGCGTCCTGCTGAGCAGAAGCGCCAACAAGTCTCTGTTGAACTTGGGAGCCGCAACCTGGTGGTTTCCTGGACGGACACGCTAAAGCAAAACATCCTACAGCATAGGGCTGGGCGATATATCAACATTTCATTTATATCGGTATATTTTCAAAAGAGATGTAAAATTAGACAATATCGTTTATAGACACAGCAAACCACACACAATGATAAGCAGACAGCTCATTGTTTACACTAGATATGGTCTGTTTATCATTGTGTGTGGTTTGCTGTGTGTGTGTGTGTGTGTGTGTGTGCGTGCGTGCGTGCATCTGCATTCCCCCTTCAGTTTGTCAGAGAGGAGGGAGGGAGGGAGAGGGGGTGAGAGAGGGAGGGTCACTTGTAGTGTAAACAATGAGCTGCTGTGGAATATGCATTCCCCTTTCAAACAAGATTAGGCCAAGTCGTGCCTGGAGAAACCAACGCAAGTTCAAACAGGACCACAGGGGGCGTGTTTGAGCCAGTGTGTGTTAATGAGGCAGGCAGGCAAGGAGAGAGAGAGAGTAATCACCTGTTTGGTTAGGGGAGTGACTGACTGAGTCCCGAATGGGGGCCATACCTGGAAACACAGGACAGAGAGAGAGAGAGAGGGAGAGAGAGAGAGAGAGAGAGAGGGGGGGGGGCAGGTTAGAGACAACAGTAGAGGTCGTGCAGACGTGAAGACAAAACGAGAACAAATCATAAATCACAGCTGCATACTGTTCATATTAGTGCTTCACATGCAAGTGCACGGCATCACTAACATGTATGCTGTGGGGGGTGAGCCTTCAGGCAGGCAGGGTCTTATTACATTGAGTCACAGATCAAAGTCTATAACAATAATAACATAATAAATAATATAACGGGAGATGTCCACTGAAATGTGTATGTGACTAAATGTTTCTGAACCCTAGTTCACCCTTGTTTCCTACGTAAAGCTACACTACTCAAGACCATACAGATTCCCTCTGGCTCATGGGCGACTGAGCGCTTCCCACTGGCGTGGCCAGCACACACATTCCATCTGGTTTCTAACCAATCAGAAAGGAGGGGGTGTGTCGATCAAAGGTTTGTGCGAATATGGGCGTAGCCTTGCCAGATCTCAGACAACGATGTCTAATCTCAATGAGACTAACCTGCTTAAATAAAGATCAATACACAAACTAGTGGTTTACCTGTGCAGGTGAAGCTCCGGGGCAGGAGCGAGAATGCCCCACGATGGCCTGGAGGACAGAGGGACTCTGCTTCTGGGGTCTTCGGGGGTGTGTCTTGGAGCAGTTCACGCTGTCACAGCTCACAGGGCGGAGCCTCTGGGGTCAGAGGTCAGGGGGTGGCAGAGCTGGCTGCAGGCTGCACGCTTGGCATCGCTGAGGATGCGCAGATCAGTGTGAGCACGTGTGTGTGTGTGTGTGGGGGGTGCAAGGCCTCGATATTCTCCAGCACTGCAGACAGACAGACAGACAGACAGACAGCGTGTTAGCATGGCTTTAACACAGCTTCACCTCCATGTTGCCAGGACCAACTGTGTAGCTCAGCCCGTAATGTGTCCTGCCCTTATAAGGAGCTACCAAGATGAGGAGAGCCAAGCCAACAGACCAGCAGCTTAACTCATTCCTCTCTCGTGAGCTATCTGCTAAGAACAAACAGCACAGAGGGGTTTTCCCCACAAGGAAATCTTTTCTCTTAAGATTGTCTTCCCTGCACCATCCCCTCCCTCCCCTCCTTCACCAGTTCCTTTAGAGGGGAGCAGAGAATTCTCTCTTCCTTGCACACGCGCACACACACACACACGTTATATAATTAGTGGTGTAGAGCGTTCTGATGGATGCAAAGGAGTAAATGATAGAGAGAGAGAGAGACTGTCCTGACCTTTCCCTGAGGCAGGCTAGCTAGCTAGCTAGCTACCAGTGCTATCGCTCTATGACTCCAGGAGCAGCACTAGCTAGCTACCAGTGCTAGCGCTCTATGACTCTAGGAGCAGCGTTAGCTAGCTAGCAGGAGCAGTGCTAGCTAGCTAGCTACCAGTGCTAGCACACTATGACTCCAGGAGCAGCGCTAGCTAGCTACCAGTGCTGGCACTCTATGACTCCAGGAGCAGCGCTAGCTAACTACCAGTGCTGGCGCTCTATGACTCCAGGAGCAGCGCTAGCTAGCTACCAGTGCTGGCGCTCTATGACTCCAGGAGCAGCGCTAGCTAGCTACCAGTGCTAGCACACTATGACTCCAGGAGCAGCGCTAGCTAGCTATCAGTGCTAGCGCTCTATGACTCCAGGAGCAGCGCTAGCTAGCTACCAGTGCTAGCGCTCTATGACTCCAGGAGCAGCGCTAGCTAGCTACCAGTGCTAGCCCACTCTGCCTACAGCAGCACATTTATATATTTAAACTGTGCAAACAGCAGCCTCCCTGTCACCCAGTTGGCCCAGCAACAGGGTAAACACCACTGTGTGCACAGGGGCCACTGTGTGTGTGTGTGTGTGTGCGTGCGTGCACAAGCGGAAGAGTGCATCTCTCTCATGCGCGTGGGAGTTAGTCTACACACACGCGGGCGTTACATGCACTCCCTGGCAGCTAGCCAGGCTAATGGAGGAGGGCTGGCCGGTCCAAGCAGTCCAACAGGGAAGCAAATCAACGCTTTTGGCTGCGGAACAATTCCGGGCAGGACACCAGATAGGCCTTGGAAGCTAGGCTAAACTATAGACCACTAGGGTCTGAACCATGCCCACCAGGGGGGGAGACCGTTCTCAGCGCTCCATTGACGTTGCATTGAGTTAAGATGCGCTAGCATCATTTATGACTTTCCTATAAGCTGCTGTGTGACAGGATTCACCACCCACAAACCCATAATGCCCATATGCCTGCCTATCTTTACTTCTCTCTCCTCAAAACCTAGATTTCTCAACAGGTTATACAAACTTAATTCTGGGACCTTGTGGGTAGTGCATCCTGTCACACAACAGCTTACGTAAGAAATTATGTTAGCTTAACTTAACCCAATAACACAATACAAAGTAAATGTAGAGCTATGAAATGTTTTCCCCCAGGTGTGGGCGAGACTTAAAGGTACAGTCAGTCATTCTTGGTAACTTCGAGCTCAAATCAAAATGGTGTCGCTTCGCGGTCCTCCGTGGGCGGCTCATCACATGTCGAATTGCAATGGCAAACAAAGCTACGGCTTTATTGAGCCAGCCATTAGGAGTATCATTTTTTTTCATAACGAGGTATTTATCGAATTTGACAAAAAGTGCATTAGCTTACAATAGCGGGCTGTACCTTTAAATGCACAATGGGAGCATGACAGGGAGCAGCTACATGTGACAAGTGAATGCTATAGAGCTATATTGATTTCTCGTATTAACCTATTATCGCTTTCCCATTTCTGATTTCGCCTTAACAAATAAATCATTCAAATTTTTGTGAAACAATTAAAAATAAGGTAAATAATGAGGAAGTAAACAACAAGGTTCCTCATATTGAAAATACTTTTTTTTTTTTACCAATATTGCCCTTGACTTAACACAAAGCCAGTAATTACGCCACTTTGCCATTGTACATTCTTTGAAATATTGATGGTCATAAAAAGAGCGTTGTATCTGCATTTTTTTGGATAATGGTTAAAAAAGAGTGTGCGGGGGAATATGGCATGAAATATCCTAATGAATACTTGATAATTCACTGCATTTTCACTCTACCTGCAACACAGTAGGCTGGACGGTCAAAAAAAACTTTGTTTTTTACCGTAACGGCACAAACGCGCAGCACAATTTCAACACTTGCTGGTGTTATCGCAGTCACACATCCACCTCTAACCATAAGAGTATGACTCATCCGCAGACCTTTAGAAAGTGTTTAAAAGGTAGCAAAACTAGTGTTTTGCTAGTGTCTTTCTTGTCGAATAAACATCGTAAAACATTGCCTATTAGCTTCAGCTAGCAAGCACTGATAACGAGGTAGTGAATATGGGAATGTGTGTTCAACTTTGAGACTAACTTGAGACTGAACACAATTTTCTACGTTCATGGATGGTGTAGTTATGGTAACGATAAACACTTTGTAATGCACCCACCCTCTTTGGAGTTTGGAACAGGCAACTTTAGATCGCATGGCATGACAGACTTTGTGCACAGGGACTGTGCATATTTGAGCTACAAAGACAGTGGCTCCAAGTCACTCACAATATGCGCATTCAGATTTGTTCATGTTCGCACAACATGATGTTAGTCGCATTTGCAAGTGAAATGGTCGCACTGTAAAGCCCTGAGGAGACGAAGCGCTTCACAATAAGAGCACATCCCAGCCAACTGCATTAGAAGAGAGACAAAAGGTATTCATAGTCACGGCTGAACAGTCTAGACCTCTGGAACCAATCAAACACGTCAGAGACATAACATGGGCTCCAGAGTTTAGAGCAAGGCAACACAGCCGTGTGCATGTGTGTGCGTGCGAGCGTGTGTGCGTGCGTGCGTGCACGTGTGCTCAGTAACAAACAGGAAGGAAGGTACATTTCCTCCACCTTGTGTCTACTGCCCCTCCACACCCAGCGCCCACTCCACAGGGCCTGAGACAGGCAGGCAGGCAGGCAGGGGTACAAACACAAACTAAAACTAAATGGAGAAATTGATTATATAAACCAAGCGTGGTGAGCGCTCTGCTCCGTGTCATAGTGTGTGTGTAGGGTGCACAGTGTTCTGTTCCCCTCAGAGGAAAGCTTCCTCAGAAGGGCCTCTTGCAGGCAGAGACTTGTGTGGTGTCATGTTACGCTCGGGGGG